>SDVV010024400.1:0-12593 GCA_016164225.1 Gammarus roeselii
TCTGACTTAGGACCCAGTGCAGGATGGAGGAACCGGAGGACTTTTTCGTCCATGTCTCATTTATAAGCAGTAGCCAATTGTACGAAAACAACATATCTTCAAATTTTACTAACAACATTATCCAGGATTACAGCTACAGGGAGAGTGGAGCGTAGGTCTAGTAGAAGTATTCTATAATGACTGGTTCAAGATAAAAAAACACGATGAACAGTACAACATTGTATCTGCGTTGACTATTTTATTGATAAAGGTGATAGACACGGGTATGAAACTGCTTTGTTTGTCCCTAGCAAAAACATCTCTGGTAATATATAGGAAGAACACATCTCCGAGCTTGAAATCAACATCAGAAAAAGTCTTAAGAAAACGAATCGTTAAAGATGGAGGAAAATTGTTTGGATATGATTGTGCCACATAACGCACTAAGTTCAACGCCTTCATTCTACAAAACATGTCGTAATTCAAATATACTGAAGCTACGGTGAATTGGTACTTCGTTGGAGATAGATCGGCTGATTTAAAGGGTTTAGCGATGCATAAATATAATGTCGGTGAAGGCGCCGTAAGCGAAAAAATGTCCTTCATGTACGAAAATGTACGCTACCTCAACGTTTACTCAGATATCGTTTCACGCAGCTTTATGGGCGAAAAGCAAATCTATATTCTTGATGTTATTTCAATTAATAAATCTTATTCATTTACGAGTGCACATGTCATATATAAAAAAATTGCAGCGTAGTCATGGTGATCATATTTCCATTGATAACCAAGAGATGGTGTTGGCGGCATCATCCCGTTCATGGATGAGGATCGAGCGTATGCGTATTACATTTTAAAAGAAGCTAGAGCCATATAAATATAACGATGGATATAAATAAAGTCATTTGGTAACTAGCAATCATGAGGGTGGTATATGCATATCCGTCCCACAAACAATACGAAATTTTATTTACGGAAAGTGACAAAATACTCGATGGAAGTTTACATGATATTGACCAATTCACATGTCCGATATCGTACCAGAGGGGTAGCGGATTCTTCTCAACCATAGCCAGTCTTGTAAGACGTACATTACATTTTCTACGAAAAACTGTACTGCCTGCAGCTGCCGATATAGCTTGATACATGGCCCACGATTACTCGGAGTAGAAAGATATGCGAAAATCAACCAAGGAACATAAGGTTGCTACACTCAAGATTGGTGTAAAGAAAGCCACATCTGGAGGCAAGATTGCAGGAAAAGTAACGAAAAAACGTAAATCAAAGAAGAACTGTGGAAGAAAGATGGAGTTGTGTCGTCCATTATTTAATTACTAATAAATACCCCTGTTCATGCGCTATTACCGTTAGTTACGGGTGAGGTTCTATACCGACAACATGCTTGGTGGATCCTCTCTCAACTTGCCAGGGCTAGAAGCCCCTACGGAAGACTATGAAATGGGAGTGATTGATATATTTCCCTCCGTCAACAAAAAATATTTAATTGAATCAAGTATCGAGTCGAAATTTGGAACAAATTTATCGATATACAAACAGCAGCCTGAATGATGGTAGAATTGCCGATTTCTTTATAGAATTTCATATTCCCGGGCTGGATAATGAAATGGTCGACTTGAGCTCGTTAACTGCAGAAGTGAAAATCCGTGTTCGAAATGCAGATGGAAGCGCGTTGGCCACCTCTGTTCATGTTACACTCGTTGACGGATTTTTCATCGCATGTTTCAAAGTGACTCTCTATTCCTAAAAAGTGTTCAGTGTGAAGGAATTAGTTATATAGGACTGCTAAATGATCTCAACGCCTATACATCCATGAAAACGCTCCGATCTTAACAATAGAGGGTTGAATATGATATATAAATCACTGCATACACCCATTCCAGATACCATCGTCGCAGCGAAAATGAGGTTTGGATACACGAAGATCAAAACGAAATGAGGTTTGGATACATGAAAGTGTACGTCATGGTATACATATGATGGGACCACTAAACTTTGATGTAGCCGGTAGCAACAGTTATCTATTTGATGATGTCAGCGTAGATATACGATTGGAGCTGGCAAAACCAAGTAGCGTTCTTCTAACACAAGACAATGAAGAATTCATCTATTTAGTTGATTCATGCAAATATGGTGTAAAAAGATTACACCATACCCTACAGCTTTGCTTGCTTTAAATAAAGCGCTCATAAAAAAACAATGACATGATTGAATACATGTTCGATCGACATATTGTCATAACAATCGTGTTTCCTACCGGTCAAAACTCCATCTCCATTGATTCCCCCTTCAACGAGGTTGTTCCACATAGATTAGCCCTATTTCTCATTGACCAAGTGGCACATAACGGAGCATATGTTCGCAATCCGAATTACTTCCGGCATAACGAAATCACAAACGTTATCGTTGATGTAAACTGAAACTGCGTTACCAACATTAGATCATCAAACACTTTCGGCTTTAGGGACGCGTAACAGCTCAAATCTCATCAAACCACAAATTTCCCTGCAGGAAGAACTATATTTGTTATAAATACAAGGCCAACCGATTCTGAAGTTGTCATTAACATATAAAGAAAGGGCAAACATGCGCATAACAGTAAATTGCGAAACCCACCCTCTCCGAATAAATTCTGGTTCGGTGTCATCCAAATACATTCGGCAATGAGGGTATTCCCCAACTATCTACAGTAACATGGATATTAATCAAATCGAAAAATATCCAGAAGCGATCCAAATATGGAACGTGCCTTTCTAGGATGTTTTGCTGAAAACAGAACGCCTATGCATCCAATGAAAGGCTACATGAATCTTAACAGCGAAAGCGATCCTTATAAATGGGTCGTTGGATCCTAATAATAAAAACTAAAACAAACACTACTTCTTTGATTAGTTTGGGTTTAATCGAATAATATATGGAGGAATAATGGCATCGTATTATAATACGCATGCAAAACTGCAACTTGTAATACAGCAACCGATCCAAAGGGATCAACCATTGGTTTGTGGAGGTCACTGCCTCTACTTTGCGTATTATCTATGTCAAAATATTCCAGTCAAACAAATAATCGAGTGGTTCTTCAACAGCGAACGACGTAGAAATGATACCAAGGTTAAAAAAATTCCTCATGAACGTGTCCGGAAATCAACATTCGTGCATGACCGATATGTGTGGGGTTTTAACCTTTAATACTGCATGTAAAATATTATGTAACTGTTAGGATTATTATCAATAAAATTATATTATAAATGTATGTCATCAGTATCCATAAACACTCACAGAACTAGCATTGAAATTGCACATATGTAACATGACATTCAATGAATTGCAATACAGTAAGCCTAGCATTGAAATGCAGTAAAAAATACCAGAGGTAGTCTATACGTAAATATATATGTAAACGAACTGTTTACTATGACCTATTAACACATATTTATTTAACCTATAAACATATAAAACCTATTAACATACCATATGAATAATCTGAAAGCTGTCCGTCCGTCCATCTGAATGAGTAACCCGTTAGCCGTAAGCCAGCCATATCCCTCTTTTGCCTGTTATCTGACTCACGAAAAGCTAAGGTCCCCATATGTAATTAATTTGACCTAAAAGTAATTAACTTGACTAAGAAGTAATTTTTAATTACAATGTCCGAGATATATAGCGGCTAAGTCATACACCCAAAGTAATTAGATACATCCTAAACATTACATTGTCCGAATCAAAAATATGCGTTTCTGTGAAATATATATTACTGTGGGTCAACCTTGGGCTTCCGTCGGTAAATGCGTAACTGTTTGATTTCTATCAATCAATTTTCTCTCAGTTTACGTTAATTCATTACTAATGTACTCAACAGATCGTGGTAACAACTTGATCTTGAGTATTCAAATGCCGGATCAACCCGGAGCTTCAGGGAGAATAAGATATGCAAAATTATTTGGCGCACACCTATGTAGTTAGCTTATTTTTAACTAAAAATATACATTTTTTGGAACTCTGTGATCGCAGTCGATAGCTTCTAATTTAGAGCAAAACGGGCTTATCTCCTACTAGATATATGTTTTTGCTTTGTGTGTAGACCATATCAGGGGTATCCGCTGGCCAGACCTGGGTATAACACATACAGTCATTGCCCAATTTATCAGGGTTATTCGCTGGCTGGGTACGGTCACCCGTTCACTCATCACCAAAACTACCAGTGCCATCCGCTGCCTGTATACAGATATCACTACCAGCAACGTTCCTGGCCGATTCATCAAGCATGGCAACCTTGACAAGCTCAAGTGTGGCAGAAATAACCGTGGCAGACACAAACATGCCACTACCCGCAAAAGACTCAAGTTTATCTTCCATCAGAAGACTTATTCAAAGTCGGACATGATGCATTACAAAGGTTAGAGCGTAAATAAATATTTTATTATAAAAATTAGTTTAGACACTTTAGAAGCAGGCTCGACGAGGAGCTGATGATGTGTGTGTACATCAACCTTGGCAGTGTGCCAGTTTTATACGACCCCACCGCTGCGAGCAAGCAAACAGGTTACGACACGTATAGCGGATATAGTTTCGTTTTGATTTGTTTTTGTTTTGTTATCGTACATCTGGCAGTGTATGGCAAGTATTTTGTTTGTTGATGGTTCAGTTATCTGGCGGTGTATGGCAACTGTTTTATAGAACGGCGAACGCTACAGTTCAGGCAGGATTTGCAGTGTTGATCTTGTTTGTGACCGACATAGGTTATACTCGAGATTCTAACATCGATATTATATTTTTAGTTTTATTCTGGATATATCTTTCGATAACTTTGTTAGTCTAAAATATATTTGAACTGTTGGACAGTTCACCACTCAACCGACTGCAGCGTCTAGTGATCTGTCTTCGGACCCATTCGTCACTCAGTCTCTTGTCGGTTCGGTTAACGATAATGCTGCTCGTTGCGTGCGCCCATCTTTTATCCGCGTACCTCAAGAAGAATTTTGTATAACAATTTGTACAAAGCAAATTCGTACCACGCACTGTATATGTCTACATATCTTCCATGATTACATTAGGAAGTGAGGAGCTAGTCGAACATACTGTATCAAAATTAGGTCAATTCCAAAGACTTCAATGCAGCGTGAACGTTAAAATGAGCAAACTATTTGAGGGTGGGTCTATATATGACAAGGACTGGGTACTGTTTACAGAAGCTATCCCTCTAACCTAAAACACCATTATTAGCGAATTCATTGAGGAGCTCTGGGTTGATTTGAAGAATTATGTGCTCACTAGCTTGATTGCCCACTTCTACTTGAAGCAAGAGGCTCTCAAAGTTTAAATGACAATCATGTGATGCGTATCTTCCTTTCGAAGACACACATTTGTTTTCAATACCTTGCCTTAAACAAACCTGTTGCCCTAGAGGACTTTCCTCTAATAGAAAGGGAATGTAATCTGAACATCAGACTGTATCAAATCACAAAAGAAAAGGAAGGTTATGGCCTTGTCAATATTTATAGAGGAAGTTTAGACGCCAGTGAGGAACCCACGGTCCATCTGGTTCAAATCTCAGTTGCTAACAATGTCGCTCTCATGCCGTGTTTCTCTACATTTATGAAAACATTTAGAAAAACGAGATGTAGGGGGAACTTTTTTTGTTCGTTCTGTATGCAGGGAATGGATGGAAGCAAAAAAGCTGGACATGTGTAGTTGTGTTCATCCAGTACTGGCTTGCAAAATATGTCTATGCCCGAAGAAGCCGAAATGTACCAATTCACAGTCATGCATGCAACAATGAAACCACCCGTTATGGCATATTATGACTGTGCAAGCGTACTTGACCCTGTTACAGAGGGTGGGAATGTAGTCACCATACACAAGTTGTGCATGTACAGTTATGTTCTAGTGGATAAACACAGAAAAATTGTGGGGCACATAGTAGTCGAATTCGGCACTTGATGAACTAGAGACAGATTTTGTTAAGAATTTATTGATAGATTGCAACGATTACATGGATACCTTGACCTTGTACCCCGAACCCGTACTGAACAAATTAGACTTGCAAAAATATTGCTAAAGCGAAACGTACGAGTCCTGCTGTGATACTTTTGGGGGAAAAAAAAGTGCGTTATCACAACCACTACATCAAGGGTGTCTTATGGGCCCAATGAAGAAGTGATATCAGGCAACTATATTGGGTCTCTGTGATTAAATTGCAACTTCAAAATATCGGAGATGTTGCGGTACATGCCGTGTATAGCTCACAATGCATCAGCCTACGACATGCGCTTCATTTTAAGAGAATTGGGTTTCAATAATTTCTCGAATATCCGTGTGTTGTCAAAAAATCCGATAAAATGTTCAGCATCACCATTATCTAAATGATGACACGAGCAAGTATGGCGTCAAGTTCATAGACTCCTACTCCTTTCTCAACTTAAGTTTAGATAGTCTTGTCAAAAATTTTGAAGCCAGTGGCATGACATGCTGCTCCTCAAATCCCATCTCACAAGTCTCGGGTACAGTGACCGTGTTTTAAAACTCGCTACTCGAAAAGGTCATTTCTGCTGCAAAGCAATCACATCTGATTCTGTGCTTGACCAGACAGACATCTCATTGCAACAAGATTTTTACAGTCAACTGTGAGGCAAAGGAATATCTGAAGTAATTTAAAGGTGGCAGGCGGCCAACTGCAAGACCTTGCGTGACAACATGATCATCTACCTCCTCATCGACACTTTTCTACTGGTCGAAGTTTTCCAAAAGTTTAGGGAGACCATGACACGCGACTACAGCCTGGATGCCGTCCATTTCGTGAGTGCCCCTGGTTTTGCAATGCAAGCTGCACTCTACGAAGGGAAGATGAAACTGGAGCCGGTCAAAGATATTGATCTACTCAACTTGATAGTTAGAAATAAAAGAGGCGGATTTGTTAAGTTGACGAAAGGTCTTACCAAGATAAGCAATCGCAGGTGTAAAGACTTTGACCCGGAACAATTTGTGTTTTCAGCAGCAATGTTGGAGTTCGTGAAATTCACGAACTCACACCCGAAGAAATTCAAGCATTTGATTTGGTAAACGAAGTATGTTTTTGGCGAATACACGTACATTGTCTGTATAGATGCCAAAGTCAGCGCGGAAGTTGCACGAAAAACAGACGTGCTACCACTACTGCTGCATCACAAAGAAGTCATTGGTCGATGTGTCACCCTTCACAAAAAATCTCCTTGATGGCTCCACCCGCCTCAAAAACAGGAAACGGGCAGATCGAAAACTGGTTGCCAGTCATTTGCCACAAGCTGACTGCCTCGTGGCCCTAGAACTATTGCAAGTACTTCCTCAGGCAGGATTGGAAGTCACCAATGTTCATCAAATTTTCCGAATTTAACAAGAACCTGTCTTCGAAAACTTCATCCTGAAAAATATACAAAAACGTCAGGAGTCCACGAATTCATTTGAAAAGTCCTTATATATGTTACTCTCAAATAGTTTACAGGGTGTTACAGCGTCACGGGACCTGAAAGTAACTCGTATAACTCGCGAAGTTTTATTCGTCGAAGAAAAATACATAATTGAAAAGAGAAGAAAAAAAAATTTTAAGTAGATAGGTTCATGAAGGTTATTCCATTCAGTTGATCGCCATCTAGACTTAAACATTCATCTACTCGCGTGACTATATTTTGCATCACCTTGGCTAATGTTTGAGGTGTGATTAAAACAATTTTTTGAGTTATGTTCTGTTCAAGATCGTTTAATTTTCATGGAGGATTTCGATACACATTGTTTCTCAAATATCCCTCAAATATGATTCAAGGGGTTAAAAGATTAGGCGATCGAGCAGGCTATTAAACATCACCGAAACTGGAAATCAATTTCTGGAGAAATTGGATTTCTAATGAAGACATGGATAATATTGCCGTATGACATGGTGCTCCATCCTGTTGAAATCGAAAACCGTCACCCAACTTATCAATCTTCGGTAATAAAAAGTTTACCAGCATTCGTTCATATCTTTCACCATTAACAATCAATGCGTTGTGTTGTTCATCCTTGAAAAAATATGGGACAATAATTTCACGGGAAGTTAAGCCACACCAAACGGTAACAAACGGCAACTTGATTCATATCCTAATTGATGTATCATGAATATAGATGTTTACTTTGAATCATTTTTTTTCTCAATAGTGTTCTATGTTTTTTTTTACGAATAAAACTATTCGAGTTATACGAGCTTCTTTCAGGTCGCGTAACGCTGAAACACCCTGTATATGATAAGCTTCTGTTCAATCCGCTCAACAGAAGTCTAGAGGCGAAGGTCGTGTGCACCGCCAACGAATTTCGAAAACACGCTGCCAACCCCTTCCCGAAAAACTGCTACCCCATCGGCCCCGAAACAGTCATCGTGATCCTCAAAGAGTAAAATGTCCGAATGGTTCACCCACTCCAAGTTGGATTCTACGTGCTTGAGGAAGCTAAAGCAAAAGTCTACAGCTTCTTTTATGACACTCTGAAACCCAAATACGGTGACAACGTCTCGCTCATCTACTCTGACACAGACTCATTGTTGCTCCAGTTCAAAGGCGTAAACGAAATTGAAACAGAAATGCGGCAACGTCCCCTGGCTGACTTCATGAAGTTTTCTAATTACCCCAGAAAATCATCCCTTGTATGATGGAACAAAGAAATTACAGCTGAGGCTACTGAAAAGTGTAACAGTCAACGACAACCTGAGTGAAATCATTTGCTCGCAACCGAAATGTTTCAGCATGTCACTCGAATCCGACGCAACAAAATCAGCTGCAAAAGATGTCAATTACCAGACACAAGCCAAAATCAGACATAAACAATACAGAGACATCCATAACCAAAAATCTTACACACACTTTAAAGCATACACAATATTCGCGCACACGCATGCTAGCTTCAAACTGTACGCACCGTTAAAAATTGACTCAGTATATTTGAAATAAAAGCGACTATGTCGATGTATGCACAACTCTAGCCTATGGGCATCCAGACATTCCCAAACAAGCACTTAAGTTGAACCTACAGTCACTAAAAAGAGGAAGCGATGTGTCTTGGATGATGATGATGATAATGGTAATGTTGACACGGATTTAACTTAGAAGAGACGTAAACCCAGCGAGGCCGTCTTTGGCGAGTGCACTCGCGAAGAAAACACATCCACATCGTCAGGTTTTATTCTATAAATGACCCTAGGATGATGTAAATTGCTTGACTGTATATATGTAAATATTCCTAAGATGTTGTAAACAGGTAGATGCAAGTATCTAAATAAATAAATAATTATGTAAATAAAATATAAACTTGAGTATATATGTTTCATTATTCAACTAGTTAGAGTGTATATTGAAGTCTTCAAGCGCATTTATGTCATTATGTTGTTAGACCCGGTGTCATCATCAAGCAGGAACCGGACGATTTTTTCGTCTATGTCTCGTCCCTGGGCCGCAGTCAATTGTACCAAAATAATACATCTTCAAGTTTCACAAACCACATATTCGTTGGAATACAGTTAGAGGGAAAGTGGAGCGTAGGACTTGTAGGAGTATTCTATAATGACTATTTAAAGATGAAAAAAACTCAGTGAACAAGACAACAAACTGCTATGTTTGTTTCTATCGAAAATATCTCAGGCAACACAATAGAAGAACACAACTCCGAGCTAGAAATCAATGTAACAAAAAGTCTGTCAAGGAAACGAATCATTAGAGTTGAAGGAAAACTGTTTGAATATGATAATGCCACACAACGCATAATGTTCCACGCCTCTATTCTACAAAACATGTCGCAATTCAAATATGCTGAAGCTACGATAAATTTGTACTTTGTTGGAGAGCGATCGGCTGATTTAATGGGTGGAATGATGTGTAAATATAATGTTGGTGAAAGTACCGTTAGCGAAAAATGTCTTTCATGAACGATAATGTACGCTACATAAACGTTTACTCTGATATAATTTCACGCAGCTTTATGGGCGACAAGGTCAATATTCATGCCGTTAATAAAATTAATAAATATTATTTTTTTACGCGTGCAGATGTCAAATATGAAAAATTAAAGCGTAGTCATATCGATTCCATTTCCATTGATTTACGAGATGGTGTTGGCGGTATCATCCCGTTCAAGGATGGTGGATCGAGCCTATGCGTATTACATTTTAAAATAATCTAGAGCCATATGAATATAACGCTGGATATAAATAAGGTCATTTGGTAACTAGCAATCAGGATTGTGGTCCGATATCGTACAAGAGTGGAAGCGGATTTTTCTCATCCATAGCAGTCTTGTAAGACGAACCTTACCATTTTATTTTTAGGAAAAACTGTATTGCCTGCAGCTGCCGATATGACTCGAAACATGACACACGATTTCTCGGAACGAAACGATATACGAAAATCAACCGAGGAACATGGGATTGCTACGCTCAAAAACCTTGAAAAGAAGGCCATGGTTGGAGGCAAGAATACAGGAAAAGAAAAGAAAACACTCAAACCAAAGAAGAAGCGTGGGAGAAAGATGGATTCGTGTCATCCATCAATTAATTACTGATAAATACCACTGTTCATGCGTCATTAACGTTACTTTCTGGTGAGGATCTAGACTGGCAACATGCTTGGCGGATCATCTCTCAACATGATCGGACTAGAAGCCCCTACGGAAAACTATGAAATGGGGGTGATTAATATGTTTCCCTTCGTCAATGGGGAATATTTAATTGAATCGAGTATCGAATCGAAATTTGAGAGGAATTATCTAGGTACAAACAGTAGCCTATATGATGGTGAAATTGCCGATTCCTATGAAGAATTTCATATTCCCGGGTTCGATAGTGGAATGGTCGACTTGAACTCGTTAACTGCATAAGTGAAAATCTGTATTACAAATGCAGATGGAAGCGCGTTGGCTGCTGCTGCACACGTTACACATATTCCAAAGTCACTCATTGTTCCTAAATGGTGTGCAGTGTGATGGAAACAGTTATACAAGTCTAACAAAAAATCTCAACACATATACATCCATGAAAAGCTCCGGTCTAACTAATAAAAGGCTGAAAACGATATATAAATCACTTCAAACACCCATTCCAGATACCATCGTTGCCACGAATTTTGCTAATCAAAACGAAAATGAGGCTTGGATTCAAGAAAGTGTACGTCATGGTATACATATGATGGGGCCTCCAGACTTTGATGTAGCCGGTAGCATCAGTTATTTATTGAATAATGTCAGTGTAAATCAAAGTTTGGAGATGGCAAAACCAAGTAGCGTCCTTCTAACAAATGACTATGATGGATACATCTATTTAGTTGACTCACGCAAATTATGGTGTAAAAAGATTAGACTACACCCTACAGGTTTGCTTGCTTTAAATAAAGCGCTCACAAAACACAATGACCTAATTGAATACATGATTCATCGACCCGTTGTCAAAACAATCGCTGTTCCTAACGGTCAAAACTCCATCTCAATTGATTCACCCTTTAACGGGGTTGTTCCTCATAAATTTGTCATGTTTCTCGTTGATCAAGCGGCACATGACGGAGCATATGATCGCAATCCAAACTATTTCCAACTTAACGACACCACAAACGTTATTGTCGGTGTGAACGGGAACTGCGTAAGCAACATTAGATCATAGTTTTTCAGAGAGTGCGCACAAGCCTACCATCAAACACTTTCGGTTCTAGGAAGACGTAACAGTTCTCATCTCATCACATGACAAAATTTCCCTGCAGGGAGGACTATTTTTGTTATAGATACTAGGCCAACAGACTCTGAAGATGTTATTAGCCTAGAAAAAAGAGCAAACAGACCTATACAAGTGACATGCGGAGCTCCACCCACTACGAACAGGATCTTGTTCCTGGTAGGTTATACACTCGGTGTCATCCAAATAGATTCTGCAAGGAGTGTATTTCCCTATTATCTACAGTAATCATGGATAATACTCAAATTGTAAATGTATCCATGAGCGATCCAAAAATGGAGTGTGCCTATATAGGATGTTTTGCTGAAAACAGAATGACCATGCATCCAATGAACGGATACATGATTGTTTACAGCGAACGAGATCCTAATAAAATGGGTCATTGGATCATAATTTTAAAAAACGATACTAAACACTACTTTTTTGATTAGTTTGGGTTTAATCCAATAACATATGGAGGAAATATAGCTTCGTATTACAATACTAATGCGAATATTGCACTATTACCACAGAAACCGATCCGAAGTGATCAATCATTAGTTTGTGGAGCATACTGCCTTTATTTCACCAAAACCTATGTAAAAATATCCCAGTCAAAAACATAATCGAGTGGATCTCCAGTAGCGAACGACGTAGCAATGATACCATGGTTGAAAAATTTATCATGAGCGTGTCCGGGAATAAACATTCGTGCAAAAAGATCAAGCGTGGTGTTTTAGCTTTTAATACTGCCTGCAAATTACTATGTAACTGTTACATTTATTATCAATAAAATTCATCTTATATAATGTATATTATTATTATTTCCACCCACTCAACTGCTTAACAATGAAATTGCAATACAATGCCTCATGCCTTGCATTGAAAAGGCGATAAATACCCT
>SDVV010024401.1:0-12593 GCA_016164225.1 Gammarus roeselii
TATGTATGGTGATAGTAATCGATGTAGTTATGCAAGAAGAATGATGATACATATTAGGACGACTGTTAGTGTAGGATACATTTTAATAGGTTACTTATATATCGTAATATATAGTTTCACAGACCCTCCTGTTAGCTCAATGGTTATTACCCATACATTTTGTTATGTATAACTCATTTGAATAGAATCTTTTATTGCTCAAACCTGATTTTGCAGGATATTCGATGTAGTTATGCAAAAAAAGTGGTACATATTAAGACTGCTGTAAGTGTAGGATACATTTAAATACAAGCTATTATAACGTCCCTATTTAGTTTTCAATGGTTATTGCCCATACATTATGATATGTATCCCATGTTGTTGCCGTCGGATATCGTAGATTATTACATCTTCCTCTTTATTAATGACTTCCGTAATATATACGTGGCCCTATTGAGGTTGTATGCATCAGGATACAACGTTAAGGAACAAAAAGCTGCAGATACGTTAACGTATTTTCAGATACATGTTTTCTGTAGACAATGAATCAAGATTTGTTTATACCTATTTATTAATGGTTAAAGATACATATCCATGATATTAGGAACATTTTTTCATTATGATAACTTCATATTAGGTCTGGGGTTACAGTGATGTACGTTAACGCATGTTCGAGACATATTATAGTTGGACAATCAAACATGTTCTATTAGATATATATATTTTTCTGATTTACATGAAAACATTTACATCGTTTATGAATATTTAGAGTCTGTTGCAGTACGTTTCAATGTTCATTTTCAATGCGTATTTAGGTGGACAATGGGACAAGTTCAACATTATAATTTATATATTTCATTTACATAAGAGCTTATAAGGTATATTTACATACTAGGATCATTTGCAGGATAAATCCTGTTGATGTGGACGTGCTTCCATCATTTCATGCAGAAGTGTACTCGTAAGGTATTATTTCTGCCTCAAGCACTGCTTATTCTTCATACTGTAGCTAAAACGCTCTCAAGCGATCGATCGATCTGACGATCGACCTGTATCAATCACTGTCACACGTCCAGCACGCTACGAGAGAGATTGCATCTATTTGCGGTGGCTTAGTTCTTCATTCTCGTCTCGTGTATATCCTATTTCTGTAGATCTGCGGTGCAGATACACCCGGAGATTGATGGTGCACAAAAACTTTTTATCTACGTTTTTATTTTACGGTCTTATTTCACATGAGCATTTACGGTATGACTACCCTTAGCAGCTGGTTTGTGGTCTCGGACTCGAGCAACATACTGTAACACGTTGGTTGCAAGCAAATGATCTCACTTTTGTAATCATTGGTTGTTTCGCTTTTCAATAGTCCCAGCTGTCATTTTATTTGATTCATCGCACAAAGGATGAGGATTTTTTCGGGGTATGTGTAGGAAGTCTATGTATTCAGCCAGAGGAGAATGCCACAGTTTACACCTCAATGTCCACGCGCGCACACGTTGTCACCGTAGCGCGGTTTCAGTGTGTCATAGAAGAAGCTGTAGACTTGTGCTTCAGCTTCTGTTTGGACCTGATGAGATATATATCTACGATAACCTAGGTATTATAATTTTTATAGCATTTTTAATGCACGGCAAAAGGCGTTGTAGTGCATTTCGATGCAAGGCATGTTGCATATCTGTAATTTCTTTATCGTACAAAGGGGGTGTTGTGCGATAGTAGGAGAAGTTCATGTAATCAGGCAGAGACGATTACCGCATTTTCCGCCTCAATATTGGGGCAAACCTTTAAACTGGACTAATATCTATTGCATTTTCAATGCAAGGCAATAGGCGTTGTATTGCAACTTCGTTGCCTGTCATTTTGCATATATACATTCAATGCTAGTCATTCGAGTTAAATGTAGAAAATTGTTAACAAAGATTTATAAGATATATTTTTATTGGTTATAGATTTTGACACATTTATATATAGTAGGGGATTCCACGGGGATATCATTTAAACAACAACATAACTATTCACTCAGAAAATTCGACGTGAGCAACTTGGTGAAAACATAAATAATGAATTCGACCTCCCTTACTTGTGTTATCTTGATCCTTGCTATCAGTGCCATTCTATGGGTTGCTTACCAATGATGAGCATTTATTTCTTACCTGAAGCTGTCGACTCGTCATATCGGTGTAGGATTTATCATCTGGGTGTGGGTTTTCTCTGATCTATTGGGGTTCTAGACTAACGCCCTTAGTACACATTTTAGATAAACAGCGACATTTGGGATAAGTGTATGCAACACTTGCAATCCTATCCTTGTAACCAAAAACTTTGTTTGTTAGTCTTTAGAGAGCTTTTTCTCGACGCTAGTTTTTTAATTACTGTTACATGTTTATGACATCGAAGCGTTTCAAGGTTTTTCTTGCTACTGCCTACATTACCATTCACTAACTTCCTGCAAATATCCGAAATATACCCAATTCTTCTTATACTCAAACGTTTGAAACACGATTCCCACTCTTCATGATTCATTTCCAACAATTTTGAAACAAAGTTAACAAATACATTTTATTTTATTGTATAATTTTACACTTCTTGTATTTGACACCCTTTCATTACCACATTTATTAGTACGATTTTCTTCAACTTTAGCAGGTTTTTCTTCACATGAGGTTTTCTTGATATCACTACCCATATTTTTCAGTCTTTTCCATTTTTGTTTGGGTTTGGGTCTCCTCCCACAATATTGATTTAGCCATTTTCCTCCAATCTTCATACATTCTAAGCTTGAGTGCTAGTGGCACCATACTTTCGTTTCCGCTCGCACCATAATGAGCACTGTCTATCTCATTAGATTGGAAACTCAGGTCCGGTTTATTATGTTCTATCAATACGCCCATTTCATCCTTAGAGCTTGTATTTCCTCGTTCATTTTCATGATTAGCATATTTAAGATATTATTAGCCTTTGAGATGTTGACAAAACCCGAACGTGGAGCTTGATTTGCTTAATTTTATATCCGCACTGCAAATAACACATAACCCCGTGTTCTCCTTTCTGTTAAAATACTTCCATATCAAACTTGGCTTCATCCTTCTACACCGAAAGCGGACCGCTATCTGAATGAGTACAGATTTGAGTCCAATTTATACATCCAGGAGCGTTAGCGTCACTGCGTTGGCACATATTTGGCACCATGTGGGCATTTACACTCATTGGTGCGAGAGGGGTTGAAATACACTGCCTGATGAATTAATACCTACGTAACCTAACCTACCCTAACAAATTTATAGAAGAATTATGAGTCGTCTTTCGAGATATCCTGTTAACGTGTGATACTTATTTATCGACTGGATCAGCAACACGGTATGTTATGTTGAAAAAACTAATCATCCTAACCTCACCTAACCTATATTATTAAAGAAATTGCGTATTTTTCCAAACGATTTTTCATGATTACATATGATTTTCCAGTGTTTTAGGATGAATGCATAACAAATATCTCCACTTATCTCGACATTTTGATCAATCCTTTGCGGTTTGACACGCACATCCAATTTTGATCTAGTAAATCATCAAAAACCTAACCTAACCTGACTTATGTACGGTTTTCAGTCATTGGTTTATACAATACATAACAAATAACTCCACTTGACTCTACATTTTGATCTATCCTTTCAGTTTGATACACACATCAAATTTTGATCTAGTAAATCATCAAAAACCTAACCTAACCTCACTTATGTACGGTTTTCAGTCATTGATTTATACAATGCATAACAGATATTTCCACTTGACTCTTCATGTTGATCTATCCTTTGCAGTTTTGATACGCACTTTCAATTTTGATCTAGCAAATTTCATCGGTTTTCATACATAATTTCATCATTGTTTGAATGTTATATTTTTTTCATATGATTCTTGATTTTTTTTTGATTTGATACATCTCTAAATCAGTTTTACATGTTATCCACAACCATCAAAATCCTAACCTAGCCTAACCTGAACTTATGTATGATTCCTAACCTAACCTTATGTACGGTTTTCCGTCATTGATATAGACATATGAACGATCCTCCACACGGTTCTTTATTAAACTTGAACCTATTTATTTCTACTTCGCGGTCAATCTCAATTCATATATGCTAGCAGAGAGGAAAGATTTTTTACGTATATTTATAAGAAAATTTAAAAATCAATACAATTTTAAACAATTTTTAAATTGAAAATTTTAATAAACTCTCACAAAAAAAATCCACGCCCGTACCTTTCTTTAGTAGCCAAGTTATCACAACAATAGATTGAATTGGCTTTGTTCGGGCGTGATTTTTTTTTTTGAAATTTCATTTAAATTTTTAATTTTAAAATTGTATAAAATTGTATTGAATTTTAAATTTTGTTATAAATATAAATTTATAACTCATGTACACGTACATATGCCTGAATATAAGCATGCACATACGTACACACCCTTATACTCGTAAATACGTACTTACATACATACATGATGACCAGGGCAAGCGATGATAGGTCAAATGTTTTGCGAGATGCAACATTTAATCAAGTTATGATAGGTATTTGCGTGCCGAGAATGGAGTCAGTGTTATGCGGAAAACAAGCGGAAACGACGTATCGTCTCAGTTTTTCATCGAACACTCGTAGACAGATTTTTGAGATGCGACGTATTGTCACATCTCAAAAATTTGTCTACGAGTGTTCGATGAAAAAATCTCCGACTATGATTTGGCTTGGTTCGAGGATATATTGACTACTGATGGAGACTTCAATTATCTACAAATGCGAAGAACAGGAATCACATGAGTGGGAACAATTATCCATATATGAAAGGAGAATAAAGAAAACAGGATTTGGGTGACTGATTTCGAGACATTTCAGTCGTATGTAACAGAGTTCAAAGAAAATAAGAAGGTAAATCTTTAAATTGATATGACCCAAGCAGAAAACTTCCACGCGTGTAATAAAGTTGGATTAGTGGAAAATAAATTCCACCTAGGGACAAATGAAAATCTGGAACGTATGATGGTGTTTCTTTCGGATAAAGATAGGAGATATATTGAGTTGGATAAAATTCGAATAACTTAAGTTTGCAAAGAAGAAGAAGAAGAAGAAGAACATGTATGGAAATGCGAGGATCTACATTTATGGACTCACGGGGATGGAACAGGCTTCCGTATTCGTATCAGAGATATGGTGGAGTATATGAAGGAATTTGAGAGGGGACTGATTCATAGTGATGACGGGTATGGTTGTATGTACGCACCATGTTGATACAAAAAAATGCATAAACATTGATGCATCCAGCAAGATCTGTAATAATTACTAATAAATACTAATAAAATTGTGAAAATCCTAAATCAAATTGTTCATATTATCCTAAAACTCAAAGGCTAAGCGAGGAATTGCATGCATTGTGTCAGACGGAGGTAACATCGATTTGTCGAAGTCGGTAGAAGAATATGTTTCGAGGCGTGAAATGATGGCATAAACCTATCACGAGGTAAATGATCTAGATGTGTGATAGAATGGTGAGTTATAAATCAGAGCCCGATCAGATCATACACAGTCAAGATTGTGATTCTGTTGTGGAAAAATGGGGTACAGCTTGAGTTGTCGTTTGTTCGAAAGTAATGGGGTGGTTGGGGTCTGTAAACTTTGCCAGAAATATATAAAATTGAATAAACATAAATCCACGAAAGATGCGTGGAGACATTTGAAACGAAGTCATCGTGAAGAGTATAAAAATTATAGGAAAGAAAAAGGCAAATCAACTGTGCAAGTCGTCAAAGGATGAAGTGCCAGGAGATTTTGAAGTAAATGTGGTAGACCAGATAAGAGATGAATGCCCGTTTGTATGATGATGGAAACAAAATATGAATTACTTGTAACATTCAATCCATCTAAGATTGAAAATCTGTCCCCTCTGCTAACATATATGAGTTGAGATTGACCACGAAGTAGAAATAATTAGGTGCAAATTGTATAAAAACCGTGCGAAGGGGGTTCATATGTATATAACAATGACTGAAAACCGTTCATAAAGTTAGGTTAGGTTAGGTTAGGTAATCTGTCCTCTCTGGTAACATATATGAATCGAGATTGACCGCGAGGTAGAGATAAATAGGTGCAAGTTTTATTATGAACCGTGTGGAGGGGGGTTCATATGTATACATCAATGACTGAAAACCGTACGTAATGTTAGGTTTGGAATCATACATAAGGTCAGGTTAGGTTAGGGTAGGTTTTTGATGGGTGTGAATAACATGTACATGTGATTTAGAATTGTATCAAATCAAAAAACTCAAGATTCATATAAAAAAAACTATCACATTCTAATAATGATGAAATTATTTACGAAAACTGATGAAATTTGCTAAATCAAAATTGGAAGTGCGGATCAAAACTGTAGAGGATAGATCAATATGTAGAGTCAAGTGGAGATATTTGTTATGCATTGTATAAATAAATGACTGAAACCCGTACATTAGTTAGGTTGAAGTAAGTTTCTGATGATTTACTAGATCAAAATTGGATGTGTGTGTCAAACTGCAAAGGCTTGATCAAAATTTAGCGATATGTGGAGATATTTGTTATGCAATAATCCTAGATCACTGTAAAATCATATGTAAGCGTGAAAAGTCGTTTGAAAAACTACGTAATTTTTTGGATACAATAATTTAGGTTAGGTTAGGATGATTAGTTCTTTTAACCAAGCATGCCGTGAAGCTGATCCAGTCAATGGATATGTATCATACGTAAGCAGGATATCTCGAAAGTTGATATGTAATTCTTGTTTAAGTTGGTTAGGATAGGTTTGGTTGCCTAGGTATTATTACATTTGGCAGTGTATGGTAACCCTTCTCACACCAATGTGTGTAAATGCCTACATGGTGCCAATACATGTGCCAACGCAGTGACGCTAACGCTCCTGTATGTATAAATTGTACACAAATCTGTACTCTTTCAGAAAGCGGTCCACTTTCGGTGTAGAAGGATGACGCCAAGTTTGATATGGAAGTATTTCGACAGGAAGGAGAACACGGGGGTATGTGTTATTTGCAGTGAAGAGATAACATTAAACAAATCAATCTCGACACCCGGGTTTTGGCAACATCTCAAAGACCAGCATTATCTTGAATATGCTAATCTTAAAAAAAAAACGAGGAAATACAAGTTCTAGGGATGCAATGGGCGTGTTAATAGAACATAATAAGCCGGACATGAGTTTTCAATCTAATGAGATAGACAGTGCTCAATATGGTGAGAGCGGACAGGAAAGTATGGTGCCACTAACACTTACTGTATGCTTAGAATGTATTAGGATTGGGTGACAATAGCTAAATCGATATTGTGGGAGAAGACCCAAACCAAAACCGAAATGGAAAAGACTGGAAATATGGGTAGTGAAATCAAAAAAATCTCATGTGAAGAAAAAACTGCTAATGTTGAAGGAAATCGTTCTATCAAATGGGGTAAGAAGTGTAAAATTATACTATAAAATGAAATGTATATTTGTTTTTGTTTCAAAACTGTTGGAAATGAATCATGAAGAGTTTGAACCGAGTCTCAAACGTTTGAGAGTAAGGAGAATTTGGTAAATTTCGGATATCTGCCGTAATGAAATGAATGGTAATGTAGGCAATAGCAAGAAAAAAACTGAAATGCTTCGATGTCATAAACATATAACATTAATTAAGAAACTAGCGGCGAGAAAAGCTCGCTGAAGACTATAAATAAAATTTTGGTTACAATGATAGGATTGCAAATGTTGCATACACTTCTCCCAAAGGTCGCCGTTTATCGAAAATGTGTACTACGGATGTTAGTCTAGAACTCCAATAGACCAGAGAAAAACCACACGCAGATTATAAATCCTACACCGATAGACGAGTCGACAGCTTCAGGCGAGAAATAAATGCTCATCATTGATAAAGAACCCACAGAGTGACACTGATACCAAGGATCAAGAAAATACAAGAGAGAGAGGTCAATATCATTATTTATGTATTTCACCAAATTGCTAAAGTCGAATTTTCTGAGTGAACAGTTATGTTTTTCGTATAAATGATAAGCCCGTGTAATCCCCCACTATATATAAATGTGTCGACATCTATTATCAATATAAATAAATCTCAAAACTCTTTGTTTACAATATCCTAAATTCAACTCGAATGACTAGAATTGAATGTATGTATGCAACATGACATGCAACGAAGTTGTAATACAACGCCTCTTGCCTTGCATTGAAAATGCGATAGATATTAGTCCAGTTTAAAGGTATGCCCCGATATTAAGGCGGAAAATACTGTAATCGTCTCTGCCTGAATACATGGACTTCTCCAACTATCGCACAGTACACCCCTTGTACGATGAAGAAATTAAAGATATGCAACATGCCTTGCATCGAAATGCACTACAACGCCTTTTGCCTTGCATTATAAGTGTGGTAAAAATTCTAATACCCAAGCTATCGTAGATATATATCTCATCAGGTCCAAACATAAGCTATAACACAAGTCTACAGCTTTTTTCATGACACACTGAAACCGCGCTACGGTGACAACGCACGCATGCGCGCACGCGCGTGTGCGGGCGTGGACATTGAGGCGTAAAATGTGGCGTTCCCCTCTGGCTGAGTACATAAACTTCCTACACATACCCCGAAAAAATCATCCTTTGTGCAATGAATTGAATAAAATGACAGCTGGGACTATTAAAAAGCGAAACAGGCAAAGATTACTAAAGTGGGATCATTTGCTTGCAACCAACGTGTTACAGTATGTTGCTCGAGTCCGAGGCCACAAACCAGCTGCTAAGGGTAGCTATACCGTAAATGCTCATGTGAAATAAGACCGTAAAACCAAAACGTAGATATTTAATGTTTTCGCACCATCAATCTCCGGGTGTATCTGCACCGCAGATCTACAGAAATAGGATATACACGAGACGAGAATGAGGAACTAAGCCACCGCAAATAGATGCAATCTCTCTCGTAGCGTGCTGGCCTTATGACAGTGATTGATACAGGTCGATCGTCAGATCGATCGATCGCTTGAGAGCGTTTTAGCTACAGTATGAAGAATAAGCAGTGCTTGAGGCAGAAATAATACCTTACGAGTACACTTCTGCATGAAATGATGGAAGCACGTCCACATCAACAGGATTTATCCTGCAAATGATCCTAGTATGTAAATATACCTTGTAAGCTCTTATGTAAATGAAATATATAAATTATAATGTTGAACTTGTCTCATTGTCCAACTTAATACGCATTGAAAATGTGCATTGAAACGTTCTGCAACCGACTCTAAATATTTAAAAACGATGTAAATGCTTTTCTATGTAAATCAAATAAATATATATATCTCATTGAATATGTTTGATTGTCCACCTATAATATGTCTCGAACATGCGTGAACGTATATCACTATAACCCTAGACCTAAAATGAAGTTATCATAATGAAAAATTGTTCCTAATATCCTGAATATGTTTCTTCAACTATAAATGAATACGTATACATAAATCTTGATTCATTGTATTCAGAAACCATGTATATGAAAATACGTGAACGTATCTTCAGATATTTGTCCCTTAATCCTGATGAATCTCTGAAAATATATGCATACAAAGGGATTTAATAATAAATATAGATTTTACCTCGATAGGGCCACGTATATAATACGGAAGTCACTAATAAAGAGAAAGATGTAATAATTTACGATATCCTACGGTAACAACATCGAATACATATCATAATACATGGGCAATAACAATTGCAAACTAAATAGAATCGTTATAAGAGCTTGTATTCAAATCTCTATCCAACAATAACAGCAGTCCTAATATGTACCACCATTTCTTTTTAACTTCATTGAATATCCTAAAAAATCAGGTTTAGCAGTAAAAGGTTCTGTTCAAATGAGTCATACATAACAAAATGTATGGGCAATCACCATTGAACTAACAGGAGGGTCTGTGAAACTATAAAATACGATCTAAAAGTAACCTATTAAAATGTATCCTACACCAACAGCCGTCCTAATATGTATCATCATTTTTCTTGCATAACTACATCGATTACTATCACAATACATAAGAAAATGTGCGAGCAATAAAAAACCATTGAAATAACAGGAGGGCCTGTGAAAGTATATAATACGATATAAAAGGAGCCTATTGAAATGTATCCTACTCTAATAGCTCTCCTAATATGTAGCATCATTTCTTGCATAACTACATCGATAACGCATATCCTAAATAAATCAGGTTTGAGCAGTGAAAATTTCTATTCAAATGAGTCATACATAATAAAAAGTGCGAGCAATAAAAAATTATAGAAATAACAGGGGGCGTGTGACACTATGTAATACGATATAAAAGTCCCTATTCAAATGTATCCTACACTAACAGCAGTCCTAATATGTACCATCATTTTCTTGCCATTAACCCCTTTAAAATATCCCATTACAAAATTTACTCTGAACCGTTAAAACTCATAACGAAAGGAGCACATCTAGAGATACGATCGCTAAATGACACTGATATATTGGGACCACCCCACTCTCAACTCCTCCTCCCGGATGGTCTATGTGCCTACAGTAATTAACTTGACCACAAGAGCAATTGTCATAACCTACAAGTATAATGTCCGAGATATACAGCGACAAAGTCGGTCACACTAAGAAATAACATACTTCCTAACACTTACATTGGCCGAATAAAAAAAAAAATTGCGTTTATGGACACTTTATCCAGGAGCGCATCCAACTTTCTGCCGAGGAGGGGATTTCTACCGCATCCCAAAAAAATTGCGTTAATGGACACTTATAGCTACTTCCAGTGTCACGCTAGCGGCTATATCCGCCTCAACTCGAGGAACACTGGGATACAGAGCTTTGACGTCCATGCAGAACATGATGCTGACAGCTGCAAGTGGAGTTGGAATGTCCGAAAGCTTGCAAATAAAATCGGTAGAGTCTTTAATGAAGGTCGGAAGACTTTGAACGCGCGTTTGCAGCTGCTCCTCCACAAATTCTGCTTCTTTGCTAGTTGGGTGATTACGTCCGTTCGCTATTAAACGAAAGTGATTCTCAATCTTATGAAGTTTTGGGTTTCCTTGACCATTTCCTGGAGCGGGGTCTTTAGACAAGAGGTTATTCCTCAACTGTTGTGGGATTGCCACAGTTTTATGAAGTTTTTTGAGTAAACGCTTCAACTTGTTTTGAATTGATTCAGTCAGGTAGATGTCAACCTTTCTGTATGTTACATTTTCAGATAGACTCCTCTCTATCTGTGCTGCGTACTCCTTAGTATCCATCACGACTACCCCTGAACCCTTATCAGCCGGGCGAATAGTTATTGAACTATCATCCATAAGTTCTTTGAACGCTGTTCGTTTACCAGCCGATAAAATAATTTTAAACTTTCGAGTTTTGACCTTGACGATAAACTGATCCAAGAATTTTTCCTTTCCCTCTTCTGGGTTCCAATTCTTGCTTCTCTTCCACTGCCACTTATCCACTGCAGGGTCTTCACGAGTAGATGATAACGGTACATTTTTAAAAATTGTACCGCTGTTTTTCAAACAGAGGTACATTTTTAAAATTGTACCGCTGTTTTTCGAAAACTGCCTATTGGGTTTGCACGCCCCATTTCACGGTCGCCCAGGTGATTGACTCAGGTGTGCGCGGTGGTGTTTGTTGAATATTGTTGGTGATTGTAGGTGATTGTTTGTGATTTGTAATGGAAATTTGGCAGAGTAAAGGGTAAGTATTATTCTATGTGTATGAATTAACGTTATAGTTTATTGAATTGGCGGTGATGTTTGTTGGTGATTGTTTGTGATGGAAATAGGGTGTAGTATTATGTAAATATAGATTAGTATTATTGTATGAATTATTGTTAAAGCTTACTGAATAGTCATATCCACAAGAAATGCTAGCATGGTACATATCGGACTGGCTGTATGTGTAGTAAATATTTTCTATTAAAAGTATATGTATATGTTTGTACCTATATATCGTATTATTTAGTGTCGCATGTACCGTTGTTATCGAATTTTCTATGAGTATATATTGCAAGTCTTTACTAGACCTGTATCTTATTTCATGGCACATATAGCGTTGCGTCAGGATTTTAACTGGCTGATGCTTTCCCAGCTTGTTCTATGTGTTTTTAAGGATGATGCCATGTTATGTATTGATTTGAATGCATTATTATGCAGGTTCTTTTTTATTATAGACAAAAAAGCTATATTAGTGGATTAAATCTATCCATTTTTTCACATTGTATGTATGTATTTTCACTGTTACTGTATATCTACAGTAGGACACTGTCATCGCAGGCAGTATTTGACAGTGGCACACTGACACCGCAGGCATTATACAGTATGAGTGACCTGGCAGTAATACGGTGCCAGAACGGTTAATTCATCACTGTCTCAGGCTCAGATGATATATCGGGACCCTCTAATCGAGATGGCCGTCTAAACGCGAGATTTCCTCTCTACATGTCAGTTTACGGCACCATTGATCACTCGACAACTATATTCCGTTCGATATTTCGTGTGATTTCTGTTTGGAGTTGATGAAATATATATATAAA
>SDVV010024403.1:0-12592 GCA_016164225.1 Gammarus roeselii
TATTCAAAATTATCAGAAAGATTTTTAAGACGGTCCAGAAACGAAAGAAAAAAGGTACCGAAAATTAAATTGCTGCCAACGCCACAACTAATCCTAAACAATTTTTCAGTAAAAAAAATCGAGCAAAAAATCAAGATCTGTAATTGGCCCTGTTGAAAATAATATTGGTAAGCTAGAAACTGACGACATGAAAATGTTTGTCTTGCTCATTAAATTTTTCTGTTCCTTTTTTACGTTAGAGAATCCGGATATTCCTAATTCTGAGGATATCATAGCGCAAAGACAAATTGAAACCCTCAGTGCAGTGAACTTTTCCCCAGCCGCAGTTTTTAAATATATAGAAAAATTTAAAATCACAAAATCTCCAAGTCCAGACCAAGTTCATCCCAGAATACTGAAAGAGACTATGAACGAAATTACCGAACATCTAGCAAACTTTTTCACCCAGTCTCTCACAAATGGCACCTGTCCCCCTCAATGGAATGAGGCCAATGTCACCACAATTTAAAAAAAGAGGACGAAAAGTGTATCGGAAATTATCGCCCAATTAGTCTCACCTTAGTCATTGTCAAATTGATAGAAAATTTGATCGCTAATAAAATTACAGAATTCTTAGAATCAAATCAGTAAGCAGGTGACTCTCAGCATGGCTTTAGACGCAATCGTTCATGTCTCACTAACCTGCTGCTCTTTTTCAAGAACATAACTGAATTTCAAGACGAAAAATCTGCGATCGACATCATTTACCTTGACTTTCAAAAAGCCTTCGATAAAGTTCCTTACGAACACTTAGCTAGTAAATTGCACAACATCGGTATTCGAGGTGAACTCAATAACTGGATAAAATGTTGGCTCACGGACAGATGGCAGCGAGTCGTACTTGATAGAGCTTTCTCTGATTGGGGTAAAGTTACAAGCGGCGTGCCACAAGGATCTGTGTTAGGTCCGGTTTTCTTCATAATATTTATAAACGATCTCGATGGCAACGTACTCTCAAACATAAGTAAGTTTGTAGACGATACCAAGCTAGGGGGAACAGTGCATACTCAACTCGAGTGGGAGAAGTTCCAATTAGACTTGAACAAAATCGTTTATTGGTAAGAAAAGTGACATGGAAAATTCAATGTCGACAAGTGCAAAGGTATGCACATTGATCACCATGACCCTAAATAAGAATATTCAATTTCCGAAAAGAAACTGATACCTGTCGCCGAAGAGAGAGATTTACGTGTCATCACTATTAACGACTTGAAAAGCAGCAAGTAATGCAATGATAGTAGCTAGTATAGTGCCAAAACGCGGATGTGAAGGAAATAGATAGGCCCAAATTATAGTGCCAAAACGCGGATGTGAAGGAATTAGATAGGCCAAAATTATAGTGCCAAAACGCGGATGTGAAGGAATTAGATAGGTCAAAATTATAGTGCCAAAACGCGGATGTGAAGGAATTAGATAGGCAAAAATTATAACGACGAAACGCGAATGTGAAGGAATTAGATAGGCCAAAATTATAACGACGAAACGCGGACGTGAAGGAATTAGATATAGGATGACAAGATCTTTGAACCTGTTATCGAATGTAATTATTATGAAGTATGTTATTTGTTAATGTGTCTGACTCAGGCGCTGTATTTATCGGACATTGTAGTTATATGTCAGGACAAATTGATCTTGCGGTCAAGTTAGTTACTGATGGTACATAGAGATACCAAGAACGAAAGTTTTGAGAGACCACCCGGGAAGTTGAGAGTGGGTAGTCCAAATGATCTGTATCTGTCAAATGTCACATAAAAGTTTTATTTCGAGAAATTTGGTCCTCTTGGAGAATAGTTTTCCATACGGGAAATTTCAGTTTCCCTACTTTATCTGATTGCTTTCATTTACGATTGCTTACGGAGGGATTATATAGATGTACGTTATTAGGTCTTGTCAACGCTATATACGATTGTTTTGTAATATTTCGCGCGGTAGGAGGGCATGATATATATTACTATGTTTGTTAATGAATGACTCATTTTGAATAGAAGACACTGTTTATACATGATATTTTATACTGCATGATTGAGATTATTGATTAAATCCACTCGCTTTTCCCATTTAATGTATATATATTTTTTCAGAGATGGTTGTATTATGAGTATAATTGATCACTAACTGTTGCTCGTTCTATATATTTATTCGATTCTTGTATAAATAGTGTTATAGCAAGTTTTCTGGTGAGAGCGCGCTTGAGGATAGCCGTACGCAAAAAGTTGGAAGCGCTCCTGGAAAAACTAGGTGAGATCGCTCTTACCTATTCTTTGTCTTATAAATATGTTTCCGTGTCAAGTTTGCTACGTTGGGAGTGAATGATTCCTTAAATATTTATGTATGGATTATAATTCTAAATTTTTATGTGGACATATATGTGTGTATTCTTATCTAATTGTGGTATATTTGATTAATTTCGGAGCTTGTTTTGGTGGAGTTTTTTAGCGGTGGGATGTTTGATTCAACTTTGATATTGAATATATCATTTTTTTAGGAATAGTATGGTTTATTTGTAGGCAGTTTACAGCCTTAGTCTGCGATCGACCCTGTATGGTACCAGCCTGAAGGTAGGATTGCAGGTAAGGTTCTGTGTTTTTCCATCTATTAATTTCATATCTATATATTATCTATAGGAATAGTATAGTTTATTTGTCTGATTATTGGCGATTTGAGGTATGTATTGTGGGATGATGCAGCACCTACGGTCAAGAATCTATGTACCCCATTTTCCATTACCCAGTTTTGAAACAGTTATATCAGTGTTCCATTGACGTGGTTTCCAATATTATCATATTTAGCGGCGAATAGGCTTTTAGTGAAGGATTAAGGATATGCATTATTAGAGTTACTTTTGGTGGGCGGGGTAGGGTGCGATGCATGCAACCTTGACTCACCGAGCGTACGGGGTTCGCGCAGAAACGGGGAACGGGGGCGAAGGGTACCAGAACTGGTTTGGCGCGAAAGAAGTGGGCAGACGGAATGCTTTTACATGTTAACGGGTTATATATTTACATAAGGGTATTAGCATTTCAATGCTTGAGGGGATATTGCAACTTCGTTGCTTTCATATTGCATTTCAATGCTATGTCCTCTGATTGTTTTTCGTTTTTTGGGGCGTATTGATAAACATACATTTTATGGGATTTTTTTATTGATAATAGTATATATGTTTTATTATATATTAAAAAGCCTCACTTTCCGAACACCTGCATGATGATTTTTCAACCTCGATTTAATTTTCTACGTTGCTCGCTGTTGATCAATTCTACACGTAGCATAGATTCAATTAGTTTATTGTTATTTTCATCCGATTGTATTAATCAGTACCCTTGTGCTAAGCTTTACTCAATACTGCAGTAACCCATTCATTCGTATTTCTTTGGGAGCTAACCGATGAAGGAAAATAGATACAATATTTACAGGATGACTGAATCATTCCTAGAGAAGAATCACTTAAGAGTATAATTGACTCAATCGATGCTTGATTGGTGGATTCGAAGCGTTTTTTTCATTCATCACTATATATTCTTTTCATAGGGTTAGTGTGGTAGGCATGTCCTATAACTCAATTTGCAGCCTTAGTATGCGAACGGCCCTGTTTGTACCAGCCTGAAGGTAAGATTGCAGTCAAGGTTCTGTGTTTCCCATCTATTTATTTCATATGTATATAATATCTATATAAAATCTTAGGGATTATTTGTCAGGTTGGTTGCGGGTTAATGTATATTTATTTTTTAGGAGGCTGTATCTTCGTTACGAGAATCTATCTACCTCATATTGCATTATCCAGTTTTGAATCAAGGATATCAGTGTTCCATTAATGCGGTGTTCCAATAGCGAAAATTCCTCATCGTTTCTATGGGTTTCGTTACAGTTCTTTCTAATGCTTTTTTTTCAAATGCCTATTTAGGTGGACAATGGGACAAGTTTATTAATATAATTTTTTTTATTTCTACGTACATAAGAGCATACAAGGATTATTTACATTTTATGAACATTTTCAGAATAAAACTTGGTGAGGTACACGTACTTTCATCATTAAGTCGACTACATACGCCAAAAACGGTCTCACCCGGCTTGCGTCTCTTCCATGTTAAATCCATTTCTTCATCGATTTCATTAGCCAAACACATCGCTTCCTCTTTTTAGTGACGGTAGGTGTAGTTTCAATGGATTTTTTAGGAATGTCCGTGTGGCCATAGGCAAGAGTTGTGCATGCGTCGAGATTGTAGTGTTGATTCTCAAATTTACTGAGGCAGTTTTTGATAGTGCGTACAGTTTGTAGTTGGCATGCTTGCGCACGAATGTTGTGTATTGTCTCAAAGTGTGTGTATGTTTTCTGGTTATGAATATCCCTGTATTGTTCATGTTTGATTTTGGATTGTGTCTGGTAATTGACACCTGTGGGAGCCGATTTTGTTGCGTCGGACTCAAGCAACATGTTATAACACTTGGGTTGTAAGCAGATGATTTCACTCTGGTAGTCATCAGCTGTTTCGCTTTTCAGTAGTCCTAGCTGTCCATTCTTGGATTCATCGAACAAGTGGTGATTTTTGGGATAGGTGGAGAAGTTCATGTATTCAGCCATTGGAACTTGGCGCATTTCCGCTCCAATGTCGGCCACGCCTCTGAACTGGATCAGCAACGAGTCAGTGTCCGAGTAGATGACCGAGACGTTGTCACCGTAGCGTGGCTTCAGTGCGTAATAGAAGAAGCTGTAGACTTTTGCTTGTGCTTTTTCAAGCACAAAAAATCCAACTTGGAGTGGATGAACCATTCGGATATTTTTTTTGCTTGAGGATCATGATGACTGTTTCGGGGCCGACAACGTAGCAGTTTTTAAGGAGCCGGTTGACAGCGTGTTTTCGGAACTCGTTGGAGGTGCACTGGGATATCCTTTATACGAAAACCTAACTTTTTCACACCGAAAATTCGACGTGAGCATCTTGGCAAAACATAAGTAATGACTTCGACCTCTTTCTCTTGTGTTATCTTGATTCATGGTACCAATGACAGTCTGTGGCTTCTTTATCAATGTCATATATTTAGTCCTCACCTGAAGCTGTCGAGTCGTCATATCGGTGTAAGATTTATCATCTGGGTGCGCTTTTTTCTATGATATATTGGTGTTCTAGACTAACGTCCTTAGTACAGATGACCATTGGTAGAAGTGTATGCAATACTCGTATTCCTATCCTTGTAACCAAAACTTTGTTTTATTTAGTCATCAGCGAGCTTTTTACGGACGCTTATTTTTTTATTTACGGTTACATGTTTATAACATCGAATCGTTTCAGATGTCTTCTTGCTATTATCAACATTTCCTTTCTTTATATTCCCGCAGATTTCCGAGGTATACATAATTCTCCTAGAACTCAAACGTTTGAGACATGATTCTCTCTTTTCATGTTTCATTACCAATAATTTTGAAACAAAGTCAGTTATACATTTGATTTTAGTATGCAATTCTTACACATCTTATACTCGACACCCCTTCTTTACCCTATTTGATAGTTCGGTTACCTTCAATATTCGGGATTTTTCATGCATTTATCACGGATTGATACCGCCATATGCTGACATATGCCGGCATATGCTGGTATAATGTAGGCGTATTCACGGTTTGATCCCGCCATATGGCGGCATATGCCGGCATATGCTGATATAATGTAGACGTATTCCCTGTCGATGTCGGTATAATGTTGGCATTTACACACATTTCTGTAAAAGGGTTTCCATACACTGCCGGATGCATTAATACCTACGCAACCTAACCTAACCTATAGAACAATATCTCTTACTGTTTGTTACAAGATATTTAATAGGCATCAGCTTCATGCTATGTTATGTTGAAAGAAGTAATCATCCTATCCTAGACTAACCTAACTTATGTACGGTATTCAGTCAATGTTATATACGATGCATAATACTTATCTCCACTTGACTCTACATTTTGATCTACCCTTTGAAGTTTTGATAACTTACACCTAATTATTTCTACTTTGCAATCAATCTCGAGTCATATATGTTACCAGAGAGGTCGTTTTTTTTTCAATTTTTGGAGACATGATTCTCTCTCTTCATGTTTCATTTCCAATAATTTTGGAACAAAGTCTGATATGAATTTGATTTTATTATGCAATTTTCGCACCCCTTATACTCGACGCCCCTTCTTTACCCCATTTGATAATTCGGTTTCCTTCAACGTTCGGGATTTTTTTCATGCATTTTATCACGGATTGATACCGCTATATACCGGCATATATCGGCATATGCCGGCATATGCCGGCATATGCCGGTATAATGTAGGCGTGTTCACGGCTTTTATCCCGCCATATGGTGGCATATGACGGCATATGCTGGAATAATGTAGGCGTATTCACGGTCGATGTCGGTATAATGTTGGCATTTACACATATTTTTGTAAAAGGGTTTCCATACACTGCCGGATGCATTACTACCTACGCAACCTAACCTATTCTATAGAACAACATCCCTTGCTGGTTGTTACAAGATATTTAATAGACATCAGCTTCATGCTATGTTATGTTAAAAGAAGTATGCATCCTATCCTACACTAGCCTAACTTATGTACAGTATCCAGTCAATGGTTTATACGATGCATAATACATGTCTTCACTTGACTATACATTTTGATCTATCCTTCGCAGTTTTGATAACTTGCACCTAATCATTTCTACTTTGCAATCAATCTCGAGTCATATATATTCCCAGACAGGTCAGATTTTTTTTTTCAATTTTAGGAGACATGATTCTCTCTCCTCATGTTTCATTACCAATAATTTTAAAACTAAAGTAATTTTTACATTTGATTTTTATTATGCAATTTTACACTTCTTATACTTGACATCCTTTCATTAACCCATTTGATAATTCGGTTTCCTTCAACGTTCGAAATTTTTCAAGCATTTTATCACTGTTTGATACCGGCATATGCCGGTATAATGTAGCTGTATTCACGGTTTGATCCTGCCATATGCCGGCATATGCTGGTATATTCTGGTATAATGTAGGCGTAATCACGGTCGAGGTCGGTATAATGTCGGCATTTACACACATTTTTTGGAGAAGGGTTTCCATACACTGCCGGATGCATCAATACCTACGCAACCTAACCTAACCTACACAACAACATCCCTTGCTGTTTGTTACAAGATATTTAATAGGCATCAGCTTAATGCTATGTTATGTTGAAAGAAGTAATCATCCTATCCTAGACTATCTTAACTTATGTACGGTATTCAGTCAATGTTTTATACGATGCATAATACATATCTCCACTTGACGAGATTTTTCATGCATTTTATCACGGTTTGATACCGGCATTTGCCAGCATATGCCGGTATAATGTAGCTGTATTCACGGTTTGATCCCGGTTTGATCCCAGCATATTCGACCTCTCTGGTAACATATATGACTCGAGATTGATTGCGAAGTAAAACTAATTCGGTGTAAGTTATCAAAACTGCAATGGATAGATCAACCTGTATAGTCAAGTGGAGATATGTATTATGCATCGTATAATACATATCTCCAAAAGCCATCAGCATGAAGCTGATGGCTATTAAATATCTTGTAACAATAAGCAAAGGATGTTGTTCTATAGGTTAGGTTGCGTAGGTATTAATGCATCCGGCAGTGTATGGAAACATTTGTACAAAAATGTGTGTAAATGACAACATTATGCCGACATCGACCTTTAATACGCCTACATTATACCAGCATATGCTGGCATATGCCGCCATATGGCGGGATCAAACCGTGAATACGCCTACATCATACCGGCATACGCCGACATATGCCGGCATATGACTGTATCAATCCGTGATAAAATGCATGAAAAATCTCGAACGTTGAAGGAAACCGAATTATCAAATGGGGTAATGAAAGGATGTCAAGTATGAGAAGTGTAAAAATTGCATAATAAAAATCAAATGTAAAATGACTTTAGTTTTAAAATTATTGGTAATGAAACATGAGGAGAGAGAATCATGTCTCCTAAGATTGAAAAAAAAATCCGACCTCTCTGGTAACATATATGACTTGAGATTGATTGCGAAGTATAAATAATTAAGTGTAAGTTATCAAAACTGCAAAGGATAGATCAACATGTAGAGTCAAGTGGAGATATATGTATTATGCATCGTATAAAACATTGACTGAATACCGTAAATAAGTTAGGTTAGTCTAGGATAGGATGATGACTTCTTTCAACATAACATAGCATGGAGCTGATGCCTATTAAATATCCTGTAACAAACAGCAAGGAATGTTGTTCTATAGGTTAGGTACGGTTGCATAGATATTAATGCGTCCGGCAGTGTATGGAAACCCTTTTACAAAAATGCGTGTGAATGCCAACATTATACCGACGTCGACCGTGAATACGCCTACATTATACCAGCATATGCCGGCATATGCCGGCATATGGCGGGATCAAACCGTGAAGACAGCTACATTATACCGGCATATGCCGGCATATGCCGGTATCAAACCGTTATAAAATGCTTGAAAAATGTCGAACGTTGAAGGAAACCGAATTATTAAATGATGTAATGGAAAGATGTCATGTATAAGAAGTGTAAAGTTGCATAGTAAAAATCAAATGTAGATCAGCCTTTTTTCAAAATTATTGGGTATTGAAACATGAGAAGAGAGAATCGTGTCTCCTAAGATTGAAAAAAAAAATCCGACCTCTCTGGTAACATATATGACTCGAGATTGATTGCGAAGTAGAAATAATTAGGTATATGTTATTAAAACTGCAAAAGATAGATCAAAATGTATAGTCAAGTGGAGATTTGTATTATGCATCGTATAAAACATTGACTGAATACCTTACATAAGGCAGGTTAGTCAAGGATAGAATGAATACTTATTTTAACATAACACAGCATGAAGCTGATGCCTATTAAATATCTTGTAACAACCAGCAAGGGATATTTTTCTATAGGATAGGTTAGGTTGCGTAGGTATTAATGCATCCGGCAGTGTATGGAAGCCCTTGTACAAAAATATGTGTAAATGCCAACATCATACCGACATCGACCGTGAATACGCCTACATTATATCAGCATATCCCGCCATATGGCGGGATCAAACCGTGAATACGCCTACATTATACCGGTATATGCCGACATATGCCGGTATATGGCGGTATCAATCCGTGATAAAATGCATGAAAAAATCCCGAACGTCGGAGGAAACCGAATTATCAAATGGGGTAAAGAAGGGGCGTCGAGTATATGAGGTGTAAAAATTGCATAATAAATCAAATGTATATCTGACTTTGTTTCAAAATTATTGGTATTTAAACATGAGGAGAGAGAATCATGTCTCAAACGTTTGAGTGCTAGGAGAATTATGTATATTTTGGAAATCTGCGGGAATATAAAGATTGGAAATGTTGATAATAGCAAGAAAAAATCTGAAACGATTCGATGTTATAAACATGTATCAGTGATGAAAATAGCGTCCATAAAAAGCTCGCTGAAAACTAAAACAAAGTTTTGGATACAAGGATAGGAATACAAGTATTGCATACACTTTTCCCTAAGGTCGTCGTTTATCTGAAATGTGTTCCAAGGACGTTAGTCCGGAACATCAATAGATCGGAGAAAAAAACACACACAGATGATAAATCCTACACCGATATGACGAGTCGACAGCTTCAGGTGAGGACTAAATATATGTCATAGATGAAAAAAACACAGACTGTCATTGGTACCAAGGATCAAGATAACACAAGAGAGGGAAGTCGAAGTCATTACTTATGTTTCGCCAAGATGCTCACGCCAAGATGCTCACCCCCAACGAGTTCCGAAAACACCCTGTCAACCACTCCTAAAAAACTGCTACGCCATCGGCCCCGAAACAGTCATCATGATCCTCAAGCAAAAAAAAATACCCGAATGGTAAGTCCTTGTCCAAGTTGGATTCTTCGTGCTTGAAAAAGCAAAAGCAAAAGTCTACAGCCTCTTCTATGACATAATGAAGCCAAGCTACGGAGACAACGTCTCGCTCATCTACTCGGACACTGACTCGTTGCTGATCCAGTTCAAAGGCGTGGCCGACATAAAAGCGGAAATGCGCCAAGCTCCCCTGGCTGAATACATGGACTTCTCCAACTATCCCAAAAATCCCTCCCTGTTCGAGTGAAATCATCTGCTTACAACCCAAGTGTTACAACATGTTGCTTGAGTCCGACGCAACAAAATCGGCTGCTAAAGGTGACAATTACCAGGCACAATCCAAAATCAAACATGAACAATACAGGGATATTCCTAACCAGAAAACATACACACACTTTGAGACAATACACAACATTCGTGTGCAAGCATGCTAACGCCAAACTGCGCGCACTATCAAGACTGCCTCAGTAAATTTGAGAATAAACGCTACTATCTCGACGCATGCACAACTCATGCCTATAGCCACACGGACATTCCCAAAAAATCCATTCAAAATACACCTATCGTCACTAAAAAGAATAAGCGATGTGCCTTTGCTAATGAAATCGATGAAGAAATGGATTTAACATGGGAGAGACGCAAGCCGGGTGAGACCGTCTTTGGCGTATGTAGTCGACTTAATGATGAAAGTACGTGTACCTCACCAGGTTTTATCCTGAAAATGTTCATAAAATTTAAATAAACATTGCACGCTTCTATGTATATAAAAATATAAAAAATTATAATAATAAACTCGTCTCATTGTCCACCTAAATAGGCATTTGAAAAAAAATGCATTAAATAAACTGTAACGAAACCCATAGAAACGCTGAAGAATTTTCGCTATTGGAACACCGCGTTAATGGAACACTGATATAACTGATTCAAAACTGGATAACGCAATATGGGGTCGATAGATTCTCGTAACGAAGATACAGCATCCTAAGAAATAAATATACATTAACCCGCAAACAACCTGACAAATAATCCTTACTATTTTCTATAGATATTATATACATATGAAATAAATAGATGGGAAACACAGAACCTTGCCTGCAATCCTACCTTCAGGCAGTTACAAAGAAGGCCGTTCGCATACTAAGGCTGCAAATTGAGTTATAGGACATGCCTACCTCACTAATCCTATAAAAAGGATATTTAGTGATAAATGAACATAACATACAAAAAAAAATCCCAACCCCCCACCGCAACGAACCCACCAATCAAGCATCGATTGAGTCAATCATACTCATGAGTGATTCTTCTCCAGGAATGATTCAGTCATCCTGTAAATATTGTATCTATTTTCCTTCATCAGTTAGCTCACAAAGAAATATGAATGAGTAGGTTACTGCAGGACTAAGTGAAGCTTAGCGCAAGGGTACTGAATAATACAATCGGATAAAAATAACAATAAACTGATTGAATCTAGGCTACGTGTATAATTGATCAACAGCGAGCAACGTAGAAAATTATATCGAGGTTGAAAAATCATCATGAAGGTGTCCGGAAAGTGAGTTTTTTTAATATATCATAATACATATAAATTATTATGAAAAAAAAACATATAAAATGTATGTTCATTAATACCCCCCAAAATCAGAGGACATCGCATTGAACTGCAGTATGAAAGCAACGAAGTTGCATAATCCCCCCAAGCATTGAAATGCTAATACCCTTATGTAAATATATAACCCGTTGACATGTAAAAGCATTCCGTCTGTCTGCTTCTTTCGTGCCAAACGAGTTCCGGTACCTTCCGCCCCCGCTCCCCGCTTCTGCGCGAACACCCGTACGCTCGGTGAGTCAAGGTTGCATGCATAGTAGCATCCTACCCCGCTCACCAAAAGTAACTATTTTATTGTTTATCTATTATCCTTCACTAAAAGCATATTCGTCGCTATATATCCTACTTCCAATAGCGAAAATACCTGAACGATATGGATTTTTTCTGTAAGTTAAAATATCATGTCATGTATACTTAGTAATGATCGATTGATTCAAGTTGAATCTGTATAGTTTTTCGGAATTTCGGTCAGATATCTCATACAGTGTTAGGCATTTTAGGGTATTTTTAGGCTTGCATCTTCACACTATTTCACGCATAATTGGTAGGTTGTTGCATTATTGTGGTATTTTTTTTATGTATATATGACATTCTGTTACGATTAGGCCAGGGGTACTTTAATCCTTAGCACTCCTTCAATGATATTTTCAAGATGTAAAGTTCTGCGCGATAATCATAGCAATGTATGTTTAAGAGGTGTAAGTCCATGCTATATTTTTATGGAATTTTCGTTATTGATCCCTAGCAAATGTATACTTTAACGTTTAGAGGACGATTTACTGGATGGAGGGGTCCTAGAGCATTTACGGTTTGGCTACCCTTCATCTGCAGAGATATATATCTACGATAGCTTAGGTACCTGTGTACATCTTCAATTAGCTTAATATCTATCACATTTTCAATGTGAGGCATGAGGTGTTTTAGTGCATTTTCAATGCTAATCATTCGAGTTAAATTTAGGATATTGCAAACAAAGATTTATTAGATATATCATTTTATTGATAATAGATTCTGACACATGAAT
>SDVV010024404.1:0-12592 GCA_016164225.1 Gammarus roeselii
AGTATTATCGTCTAGCTTCAAGTAACGTTGGGTGATCGCTCGTTAGTAGACTGTAGAGTTTAAAACGATTATGTAAGCTTACCGCATATGTTAGTGTTTGTTATGGGAGTTCAAGCGTAAGCAAGTTTTAAGTTTGGTTTCACTGTCAGAATAGTATTTTTCGCTGTAATGTTGAATGTGTTGCTCCTTCCATTTTTCGTCTATTATAACGAATATTTACTAAATCCACTCTAACTGACATATTTTCTACAGATCTGTGATGTAAGGTCCGCAGTCAGCAAGATCTAAGATACAAATTATGCCTAAGGTACATAAGAAGCGAAATGTATATCAATGTACGCCAACATAGATCAAATATCAATGAATGCAAAATGGATTGCTGTTATTATCAGCCTCCGCTAGCACATATTATAGACACAGGGGCTAACCGAACCTTACAACAAAGAGCTGCGTTGTGTATGCCCGAGAAATCCCCTGCTTGCATATTTTTTCAATTCCCCTTCAAAAAACAGGTGTTCCCGTGTGGCATCGCATGACCAGGAGACGTTGACGCGTATAGAGCCATTTGGACATCCTGTTAAACTTGACAATTCAGCATTGTGTAGCCGGTATTCAATAACGTAGAAGAGTGGTGTTGGTCAGGGTATCGTAAATTGTAAACAGAAGGATGGAATGAGCCGGTAAATGAGCTAACGGCTAAAGTTTATAAGTGTGACAATAAGGTCAAGGTATTGAGACACCACGCCTCTTTGGGGAGAGGGTCATAAAGAAGTGTGGTTCCCTTATTTGAGGATCACTTCGATTTCTTTTTTTCGCTTTTGCTTCTCTCTACACTTACTACACTTCTTATTGCTGTTCAATTACACTTTTGTTCCGTTGTGTCCGTTTATATTACAATCAGTGTTTAGTGCTCTATTGCGAGTTAAACTGTTGACATGTTACTATGTTTCAATTCAAAATGATATAATAAAACAACTGGTTTAATCATTTGTACCCTTTTACTTTTTACTTGATTATAACAAACGTAGAAGCAATCTTATAATACTGGTATCAGCGGTGAGGGATATCAAAGCAAACAAAAATGAAATTAATCACTTCTTCACAACAAATTAAAATCATCACTTTAAAACCCTTACACACGCTCTCATGAGAGACACTCGACCCTTGTCTTGCCTCTCGCGCACATTCTACCAAAAGAAGAAGGCAACAATGCGGGAAGAGCGAAACCTCAGACCTACACTGCGAATGGTCGCGAAGGGTTGACCAGAGAGGGACGTATTGGCTGCCCCCTTTAAACCACCACGGAAATGGCAGCACCAGATCTCTTATCTGACAGGGCGGCAGTCTGTCAATCCTGGCAGGCCATAAGAACAGCCGCATCCGCGGACGGGCTACATCGGTCAAGAGGGACTGAAACTTTAGTCAAAGGCCACGACCAGCTGATTGACGAGGTAAGATAAAGACAATCACGGCGGTCAAAACAAGACGGCAGCCAGGAAAATGTGCCACTGTGAGGGGGCAACCTCACAGCCTCCAGGGGTCTTCAGAAACAAATTTAAACAAACTGTAAATAACTAAAAGCAATAAGAAGTGAATTAAAAAGCCCATCAGAGCAAGTGTGATACATCGCGATAGGCCGTTCTTCCATAAGAAGTGAAATTAGAGAGTTCGTAAAAATAAAAATGGACAATTACAGCTCCCCACAAAACTTTCCAACATATCTGCTCTCGAATTCATTAGCAAATGAGTCCAAAATTAGTTTTGAAGTGAATTTAAGTAGGTGCGCGTAAATTATTCAACCTGCTGTTCCAGCAATATTCATCTGAAGTGTAGTCATGTAAATAATCCAAGAAAGAATGAGTCGCGGTGGCGGAAAATGAATCCTGAAATGCACAGAATAATATATTTATCGTATATGAATGAAAAAAAATGTCAGAAAATTAAGTTGAAAAACAAAACCATGGAAATATATTTAGGTAGATAATAAAATAGATAGCTCGTAGTTCACCGGTGTGGTATATGAGTTTCATTTTTTGTAGTATATAAGCAATTTTTCGTGTCCATTGAACGTAGACAGCTGATGATAAAAATCTATATTTATTCGATCACTGAAAAAAAAAATCACTGTCCCCTTTTGTCGAGAAGTTCCGACAGTCTTGCGTTTCCATTTCAAATTTCATATGAAAATCTCTATGACCAATTGGTCAGGTGACATGTCTAAACACCCGATGTACGGTTATAAATTTCAATAATTCATGTGAAGTCGAATTCGAGTGTTGTCAATAAATTGCCGTGTCATTCAGACCTGCGTGGAAATGCGGTATTCTATTTCAGGAAATTAGAGTTTAATTTTAAAAAAATCATGACCAATTGGTTAGGTGACAAGTCTAAACACCCGATGAACGGTTATAAATTCCAATAATTCATGTGAAGTCGATTTTGTGTCTTGTCGATAAATTGTTGTGTAGCATTCAGGTCTGCGTAGAAATGCGGTATTCGATTTCAGGAAAATATAGTCCAATGGTCAAGGTAGTATTTATTCAAGTGTGAACACCACTGTCCGTAATGTTAAGAAATGTCCGTCGTAGGACGAATTAGACGCAAAGGCAAGTGATGTGCAAGTTGGACCTATGCGATATGGGAGTGTTAATCGAGCGAACGCGTGAATAGAGCAATGAATGAACAAACCGCCACCAAACACACACTCAAACCAATGACAAAACAAATCATGCGATGGCTCAGTAAATAGAGGGAGACGAAGGGAAGTCGTTTCTAAGCGACAATCACCGACTCAAGTCGGAAGCAAATAATAGAAATGTGAACCGTCCTAATTTTTTTATACTTAAAAAACGAGCAAGCAATCTTTTTCTGGAGAATCAAGGACTGATGTACAAACAGGCAATGCCAATCCAGGTATGATTAAGTCCACACGTGATGCCTCATACAACATATTTTAACATCGGAATTTATATTGTTAGCTTCGTCGTGGTCTCTGTACGGACAAATGCTTTTAAAAATAGGCGAACGGCAGCCCACTTCAACCCCCGGGTGACATAGCGTGGGATTACGCTAGAGTAAAACCGAGCATCATGAACTCCAAAACCCTTAACCCCAATTTACTGACCAAGCAGAATAAAAACCCGCAAATCATGCGTTCAAAACGCGTTAGCCAAAAAATAAATTACCCAAAAATAACATATCATGGTTACAATTTCAATGATTGTCTTATGACCAAACGTGAAAAGCAGTGTGTCCGATGTAAATATTAGAGAGATGCGTTTCCAAGTTCAGTTTATTGAATACATTATTAAGAGAGGTGAAAATATGAAATTATTAAGATGAGTGAGGTACAACCTGTCACCTGCGTGTGACATTTTCTATGTCCCCAATAATGTGTACGGCAATTAATCTATAAGTAATGTCTTCCGAATTGTGTTATTAGCTTATAAGCTTTGTTCCCTTGTTGCATATGTTAGTCCAACGGTACCTTGAACCAACATACGCTGAAATGAGCAAAATAATACAATGAAACTAGTAGACAGTCGCTACTCCATCTTTCCGTGGCCCCCCGTCAAACAGGAAAAAACGTTGTGAAAATCGGTATAGCAATCTGTCTAGCAACATGATTGCACTCCCCAAGCAAAATATCAATGTTCAATCAAATTTGCATTCAGCTATCCCAATAACATCAAATATGCAACCATGTCGCTAACACTTGGATCGAGTTTTTTTCTACAATTGATCGAACCGTGCGATACATGCCATAAATCCTGTATGTTGCAAGCGATCGCACGCTCAGAGAATAGGTTTCTCCTCGACACTAAAATGACATATCATTATTACAACCAACCTTCTACTACACTGTAATACATACAATCATGCCTAAAAACTCCACGCAGCCTGCCTTCCCTCATGGAACGACCCACGGGTCGAGGGAGAACTACGTCAAACTTTGCCAGTACAGAGCTATAAAAGTGAGGACACTTTTCTTCAATAAAGGAAGGGGGGTGTTATGATCAGCCTCCGCTAGCACATATTATGGACATATGGGCTAACCGAACATTACAACAATGAGCTGCGTTGTGTATGCCCGAGAAACTGTAGGCCTTGGGCCTGTTAACCCTAGCTTAAGTTACACGAAGAAATCCCTTGCCTTGCATATTTTTTCGGTTTCCCTCCAAAAACAGGTGTTCCCGTGTGGCATCGCATGACCAGGAGACTTTGACGTGTGTAGAGTCATTTGGACATCCTGTTAAACATGACAATTCAGCATTGTGTAGCCGGTATCCAATAACGTAGAAGAGTGGTGTTAGCTCAGGGGTATCGTAAATTGTAAACAGAAGGATGGGAGGAGCCTGTAAATTAGTTAACAACCCAAGTTTATCAGTGTGCCAATAAGGTCAATGTTTTAAGACACCACGCCTCTTTGGGGAGCGGTTCAAAATTAGAGTGGTTCCCTTGATGGAGGATCACTTCATATACCTAAACAAGGCCCTCCCATATTGTTTCAGGGTGCAGGTCTACAGTGTAGATCGCATCTGATTCCATTAGCTGAGGCTTTGGGTGGAGGGTGGGCGCTTTCCACTTTATTTTCTTCGCTTTTGTTTCGATTCACACTTTCTAAACTTCTTTTTACTGTTCATTTACACTTTTGTTCCGTTGTGTCCGTTTATATTACAATCAGTGTTTAGTGTTATATTGCGAGTTGAACTGTTGACATGTTACTTTGTTTCAATTCAAAATAATATTATAAAACAACTGGTTTAATCATTTGTACCCTTGCATTTTTTACTTGATTATAACAATGTGCAAGCAATCTTATAACATTGCCATTCACTGCCAGATGCATTAATACCCAACTTAACCTATTCTAACCAATAGTTATGTATTTTTATTCATGTTTGATGCTATGAATCTCTCCACTTGTGCTGTATATTTAACATATCATAAGCAGATCGGACTCTGATTTATATCCTACCAATCTGTAACACATCTAGATCTTTTACCTCGAGATAGGCTTAGGTCATCATTTCACGTCATGAAACATATTCATTTACTTATTTAAATAATTCGATTGCTCAATCTTTGAGTTTTAGGCTGATATAAACATTCCATTGGGATTTAAATAGTTTTATAGTATTAATTGGCATTATTTACAAGTCTTGCTGGCATCATCAATAACATCTACCTCATTTTTTAATTTAAAACAGCATGGTTCGTACATCCAACCATACCCATCATCACAATATTTCAGTTTCCTCTCAAAATCCTTCATAGACTCCATCATATTTTTGATGCGAATACCAAAGGCTGTTCCATTCCCGTGAGTCCATAAATGTATTGCTTCATCTTCTTGAACCATAATTATTAGAAACTTCTCCAATTTAAAGTCATTCTGATCTTCATGATTGAGAAATTTTTGCATACGATCCAGATGTTCTTTTGTTCGTAGGTACAATTTGTTTACCACTACCTCAGCTTTATTACAGTCATGATGATGATTTACCACTTGGATCATATCAATTTCGAGATTTGCTCTCTTATTTCCTCACTTCTTTGTTGCATACGACTGTAAAGCGTCAGCATTTTCCTTCATCCATATATGGATGATATCTCCCACTCTTTTGATTCTTATTGTACCCATTCTGAGATATCTGATTTATAAAACACTTGTCAATATTTGTTGGATCCGATTCATATCATCTTCGGAGATTTCTTATCCCAACACTTGTTAACAAATTTATGAGAAATGAATTTTCATTTATGTTTGTTCTATGACGAAACGTGCGTCACCGCTTGATCGCAAAGTAACACTGACTCCATTATTGGTATGCAGCTAGATATTATGAGTTGATTACACGTTGTTTTTCGCAAAACATTAGGCCGAACATTGCACGCCTTGGTCATCAACTGTGTATGTATGTATTAATGTATGTGAATAGAGCTCTGTACGTACGTGCATGTTTATGTTCATGAGTTGAAGAAAATGTATAACTAAAATTTCAATTCAAGCTCTCAATAAAACTTCAAATTTTCGAGGGATGACAGAGCCGAGTCGGTCTATTGGAGTGATAACTTGAATACTTAAGTAAGTTGTTTTCCCTCGAAAATTTGAAATTTTATTGAAATTTTGAATTTTAAATAAGTGTTCTATTTTTTTTTAATTCATGAACACACACATGCACATACATACACAGCCCTATACACATACATACATACATACACAGTTGTTGACCAAGGCGAGCAATGTTTGGCATAATATTTGCGAAAAAAACGTGTAATCAACTTATAATAGCTAGCAGCATACCAAGAATGGAGTCAGTGTTACGTTGAGATCAAGCGGAGACGCACGTTTCGTCATAGGATGAACAAAAATAAAAATTCATATCTCAAAAATTTGTTTACAAGTGTTGGAAGGAGAAATCTCCGAAGATGATATGAGTCGGATCTAACAGATATTGACTTTTGTTGAAAATATCAAATATCTCAGAATAGGTATAACATGAATCATGAGAGTGGGAGATATCCTTCATACATGGGTGAAGGAAAAAGGAAGTCGGCTTTGGGTAACTAATGTCGTAGCGTTACTGTCGTATGTAACAAAGATTAAGGGAAATAAGAGAGTAAATCTCGGAATTTATATGATCCAAGTGGAAAATCATCATCATGACTATAACAAAGCTGAGGTAGTGGAAACCAAATTGTATCTATCAACAAAAGAACATCTAGAATGTATGCAAAAATTTCTCAATGATGAAGATCAGAATGACTGTGAATTGGAGAAGTTTCGAATAATTAAGGTTCAAGATAAATAAGCAGTACATTTGTGGACTCTTGAGAACGGAACAGCCTTAGGCATTCTCATCGCAGATATGATGGAGAATATGAAGGATTTTAAGAGGAAACTGAAATATAGTGATGATGATTTTTGTTGGATGTACGAACTATGCTGTTTCAAATCAAAAGACGAGATAGATGGTATTGATGATGCCAGCAAGGTTTTCAAATAATGCCAATAAAAATAATAATACAACATTGAAATCTTTATTAAATTTTCTATTATCCTAAACTCAAAGGTTAAGCAATGAATTACAATAAAATACATCAAGTCAGTTAGTCGGAGATTCCATTGAATTGTCGAAAACAGTAAAATAATATGTTTCATGGTATGAAACGAAACTCGAAATGTCGCTCATCACAAATTTACTCATTGCTATAAAACCTATCATGGGGGAGTGAATGATCTAGATGAGATACAGATTGGTAGGGTATAAATCAGAGTCCGATCAGATCTTGCTCAGATAAGTTTGTGGATCTGTTGTGGAAGAATGGGGTACAGCTTGAGACACCGTTTGTTCGAAAGTGATGGGGTAACGGGGTTTGCAATCTGTGCAAAAAATAAATAAAATTGAATAAACATAAATTCATCAGTGATGTGTGGCGACATCTGAAACAAGTCATCGTCATGAATATGAAATTAAAGAGAGAAAAAAGGCAAATCAAAGGTGCAAGTCCTTAAAGGATGTAGTGACAAGAGGTATTTAAGTAAATTAGGTTAACCTAGTGCCAGACCATGTATCCGATTCTATGAAGCTGGAAACAAATGTGAATTACTTGTAACATTCAATCCATCTAAGTTTGAAAATGGGGCTTTTCTGCTAACTAATATGGGTCGAGAGTTACAACGAAATAAATAACAAACATGTTAAACTAGTATTTATTTTCGTGTGGGGGGCTTCAAATGTATACATCAATGACTGAATACCATACATAAGGTTAGGTTTGTTTTGGTTTTTGATGGGTGTGAATAACACAGGTGAAAGTGATGTAAATTTGTGTAAAAAAAAACAAGAATCATATGAAAATAGCTAAAACAATCGAACAAACGATGTAATTTACATATGAAAAATGGATGAAATTTGCTAGATCAAAATTGGAAGTGCGTACCAAACTGCATAGGATAGATCAAAATGTAGAGTCACGTGGAGATATTTGTTATGCATGAATTCTAAAACAATGAAAAAATCATACGTAAGCAGGAAATCTCGATCGATAATACATGATTCTTGGTTAGAATAGGTTAGGATGATTAGTTCTTTCAACTTAACATGGCGTGAAGCTGATCCACATTAAATATCATGTAACAAAAGCATGGGACTTTGTTCTAATGGAAAAAAAACAGATCAGAGGTATAATGCTACCCCTGCATACAAATGTTTGTATGTGTCAACATTGTGCCGGCATCGATACCTGTATACGCCTACATTATGCGGGCATCATCTCGGTATACGTTTACATAATGCCGGCATATTTTCGGTACCAACCCTGTATAGGCCTACATTATACCAGCGTATGCCGGCATCAACCCTGCATACGCCTAGATTTTGCCGGCATAAACCCTGTATACGCCTTCATTGTGCCGGCATATGCTGGCACCGACACTGTATAAGCCTACTTTGCGCCGGCATATGCCGGTGCCGACCCTGTATACGCCTACATTGTGGCGGCATACCCCTTTATGTGCCGGCACCGACCCTGTATACACCTATAAATGTGTCTATATGAGAACATGGTGTGTGATAATAAAAAAGCTCTGTAAAATAGATCCATGTGGAGTAATTTAATTTGTAAATCACATATAAAAAATGACTAAATATCATAAATAACCATAAAACTTGAATGTAAATATATAATTATTTGTCAAGTTGGTTAGGTTGCAGTGTATGGCAACCCGTTTTGCATTAATTTTTACATGATCTATGTTGTCGTACATTGATATATATTTCGCTAATTATGTACCTTAGGCATGGTTTATATCCTAGATCTTGTTGACTGCGAACCTTATATCACAGGTCTGTAGTAAAAATGTTACAGTGGATTTCTTCAATATTCGTTATAATTTACGAAAAATGGTAGGAGCAAGATATCCATCATTGCAGCAAAAAATCATAGTAAAACAGTAAATCCATACATGAAACTTGCTAACTCTTTATCACCCATAACAATCACTGAAATATGCGGTAAGCTTACATTCATTTTAACCCTGCGGTAAACTAGCGGGAGATCACCTAACATAACTTGAAACTAATCGATATTACTGGACTTGTAACAAGCAAAATGAACAAATTAATATATGCAGGTACACAATCTGCTAAAGATTGGTAAAGCAATACAGCCAAGTGGATAGATCTGATATGAATAAAGCTTAAATCAATGAAAAAATACCAAGCATGAGTATGAAAACGGAGAAAAATATTCAATTCTTGGTTAGATTAGGATAGGATAGGTTTGGATGGGGTAGGTTTACGGCCATTTTCACTACAAACCTATAGAGAAAAGTGATAGAGTGGATATTTTGAATGCTCGAATAAGTCAGATATTCTGAGTGGGAACGAAATCTCATATCAAAGCCTGAATTAATCCATAACTTCTAACTGTACAAACTCTAAACGGTTAACGTACATTTATAAAAGATAGACTTGAGGGAATAAGCATCTAGTAATGATATGCGAGCGAATAACCTAATTGAGATGTACATCGAAGAAATGAAGAATATTAGCAATTACACTATACACATATCCGGTATACTAGTTCTCCACGACGAATTGAAATAGAAACCAAATCCAATGTCGAGAGGTAGAACCTACCAGTATTTTGGACAATTATATCAACTTAAGCTAATTTATACCCAACAGTACATGAAATTAGGCAAATTTAAGCCTGAAATAGTTATATACCTATGATAACTGTTCAAAATCATACAATAACAACAACTATTAAATAGCTAAATGAGATTCTCTTGTATGGTCTAAGCAACATTGATTAATTATGAATTACGTTGTATCATACCATAGCGCGGATGATAAATCCTACACCAATATGGAAGGCGTATGGTCAATCAATACATGATGCCAATGAACATTAATGATCTTGTAATAGATACAAGTGAAATAATCCTGTACTCGAACTCCTGAGGTGAATTGAAACAGGACTAAGATCCTATACTAACTTGAAAAACCATACGGGAAAAACTACCTGAGAGTAGAACAAATCTGAAAAAAATCCTAAGCCTTACAACGATATAATAATTATAATAGAACAAAATCAAAGCCCACTGTGTCATAACAACGAACTCTACAATGCTTTACTAAGTCACTTCCCAGCAATCTATCATTGATATATAACAAATTTCATGGTAACACCCAGTCATGGTACAATACCTCAGACATACCATGCATCTGTTTATTCCATCATCTCTGAACAACGTTGAGCAAAGTCACATCCCGGACATAACCAAGAATCTATACACAGGTACAGCTGTCATGAATGAGCCTGACATGAGTCTCAACGACTGTGACTATAAAAATCTGGGCATTTGTTCACCGACGACCTAATAAAATCACTACAATGATGAGCAGCGTGTCGCATAACCTCGCTAACAACCCCATGGAACTTAAGACCGACATCCACAGGAGCTTACAAATTCACGTTGAACATGGATGAAGTCCAAATGACTACCAAAGTGAGTAAACCGCCTATACACAAGGACCCCTTTATCCAGTAAATCGTCTTCTAAAACGTTAAACTACACACTTGTTAGGGTTAAATGACGAAATTCCACATAGATGCAGTACGGATTTACACCTCTTAAACATACATTCCCATGATTATCGTGGAAGAAATCATACAACAATAATAAAATAACTAGGAAATTCTCAACATTGTTATAATTAAATGAAAAAATTGTAATATACTAGGATTTTCACCATGGTAAATCGGTTTACTTATACGAATAAACGTAATTGCAACGAGCTTTTGCCTAGGGGACTCTGTAACTCCTCCTAAACATCGAAGTATGGTCCTACAATAAACGTACAATAAGCTAACAACAAGACCAAGTTTGTAACAAATCTAGTCTTCTATATACTTAATATCCACGTCAAACTTTGTACCAGGATGTAAAAAGACATATAAAACACTAAAAACTATACATGTTACTAAATTATACCTGAAATAATGTTCTACATTGCAGATACAAACGTAATATATCATAATATTCCTATAATTGTATAAAATACCCAATACCTAGCATCGAAGATGGAAACTATACATAGAACATACAAAACTGAATGAAATATCCTAAGCCGCTCGAGGTATAATAAAGCAAGAAGATCAATTCTCCAATTTACCCAAAACATGCATTAAAAACCATGATGTAAGAGAAAAAAAGCGTGTAACCAACCAAACAACTAACGTGGATAAGTTGCTAAGATATGCGACTGATTTACATAACTGAAACATATAGCAAATGATGTGGAAAACTTCCACACGAATACACTATAGTATATAGAAATCTGATGAAATTATTCTCCAACTCAGTCCAAAACAATGTTTAATTAAATCTCTTTTAACTGAAGTAAACACGGCTAAAGCGAAATATAATGTCATTTATACATACAAATATCAAAATGATGCAAAAACCGACCAATTATGCCTGAAATATTGTGCTACATGGAAGATGCAAACCTAAAATACCCCCAAAATTCTTATAACTGTATGAGATAACTATTCAAATTTCCGAAAACAATAGAATTCAACATAAATCAACCGATGATTACTTACAATACATAACACAATATAATAACTTACAATAGATCTATATCCTTCAGCTACTCTCGCTATGGGGCATCCAACCGATACTCGCTAAGCAAAAAAAAAATCGAGATAAGACTACCCGAACCGTTAACATACGCCTGATAACGGTCCATTTGCAACATGCGGATACATGGTAACACCGATATATCGGTTCAAAACCGGATAATGCGTTATAAGGTAGATAGATTCTTGTAACGAAGCTGCTGCATCAACCCAAATACAAACATCGACCCATTAACTGCCAAACTAATAAACCATACTATTCCTATAGATATTATATTCATATGAAACGTTGCCCTAAATCCAATCAACAGGTTTTACCCAAGCATACAACCGCCAAGAACCCACCAACACATAAATGAGTCAATTACACCCCAACTAGATACGAATACAAACACATATGTACAGAAAATTATATAGAATCAATTCCCCAGACATAAAATACAAACACATATGTACAGAAAATTATATAGAATCAATAAACCAGACATAAATATATAATGACACAGACACTCATAACATAGAAATAATGGCAAATCAGTTGTGGAAATTACTGATAATACAAAGAACAGTGTTCAACAAACTCATGACTGAACATTCCAGGAGCGCATCCAACTTTTTACCTAGGGGGTCCCTACACCCCACCCTACCGACCAGAATGTGTTATGACAATATTCCTACCAGCAAACGAATCAATATATATAATGAGCAACAGTTAGCAACCAAGTATACCCCAATAGATTCATCTAACAAAGGAAAGCATATCTACATATATACTATAAATAATACATAGATAACCCTTCAAACCACGGAAGAAATCCTAAATTCACACTGAAAATGCACATATGCAATATGACATGCAATCAATTGCAATACAGTATGCCTAGTATTGAAATGCAATAAAATACCAAAGGTAGCCTATATGTAAATATATATA
>SDVV010024405.1:0-12592 GCA_016164225.1 Gammarus roeselii
CTGGTCTCCATTCCTTAGAAAAGACGTTATCAAACTTGAGAAGGTTCAGCGTAGAGCTACCAAACTCATCCCCTCGCTGCGGAACAAATCGTACGAAGACAGGCTTCGTGAACTCAATCTTTACTCGCTAGAGAAACGTCGAGTCAGAGGCGACATGATAGAAGTGTGGAAGATTATGAAGGGTAAGGAAAACGTCGACCGAGCGAGCCTTTTCACTCTAGATACAAACGGATTGACTAGGAACAATGGATACAAAATCGTTGGGAAACGTTTCTCTCTCGACATCACGCGCAATTTCTTCACGTATAGAGTTGTTGATGAATGTAACAAACTTCCAGCGGAGGTTGTAAACAGCAATACAATCGAAACGTTTAAGTCGCGGCTCGATAAGTTCTACATAAATCGCATATAAATAGCTAAACCGTTCCATTTCCTGTTGTTATAAAGAAATTAAAAATGGCACATGAAGCTCTCTTAGACGTTCTACTTCAAAACAAATTCTCTTGCCACCAAAAGCCAACTAGTTTGGGCCAATAGGCCTCTTAGACGTTCTACTCCAGAACTAACACTCTTGCTACCAAAAGGCAACCTAGTTTGGGCCAATAGGCCTGTTGTTGTCTTCCTACACTTGTGAACACTTGTAAACCTCGGCATAATAACCTCAGCTACACCACAGTAAAGGTATAACCAACTCGGCAACACCACATGAGAGGAATAACCACCTCGGTCACAACACGGTGGAAGTATAACCACATCGGCGACCCCACAAGAGAGGAGTAAACACCTCAGTCACACAGGAGTGGAGGTATATCCACCTCAGCCACACCAAAGTTAAGCTATAACCACCTCGGCAACACCACAGAAGAAGAAGAACCAGCTCGGCCACACCACATTAGAGGTAAAACCACCTCGTCATCACCACAAGGTAGGAATAACCACCTCGGCCAAAGCACAGTGGAGGTATAACCATCTCGGCAACACCTCATGAGAGGAATAAAAACCTCGGGCACACCACAGTGGAGGTATAACCACATCGGCCGCACCACAGTAGATGTATCACCATCTCGACAACACCACAGAGGAGGAAGAACCTTCTCGGCCACACCACAGTAGAGGGATAACCGCCTCGTTCACACCACAGTAAAAGTATAACCACATCGGTCACACCACAGTAGAGGTATAACCACCTCGGCCAAACAACAGTTAGGGTAAAACCACCTCGGCAACACCACAGGAGAGAATAATCAGCTCGGTTACACAACAGTAGAGGTTTACCAACATCGGCAATAGCCGAGAGAGTAATAACCACCTCGGCCACACCGCTGTTGAGGTATAACCACCTCGGCAACACCACAGGAGAGGAATAACCAGCTCGGTCACACCTCAGTAGAGGTATAACCACCTCGACAACACCACAGGAGAGGAATAAAAAGATCGGTCATACCACAGTAGAGGTATACCCACGTCGGCAACATCACAGGAGAGGATTAACCAGCTCGGCAACCCCACAGTAGAGGAATAGCCACCTTGGTCACAGCACAGTGGAGGTTTAACCATCTTGGCAATACCACAGAAGAGGAATAACCAGCTCGGTCACACCACAGTAAAGGTATAGCCACCTCGGCAACACCACAGGCGAGGAATACCCCCATCTGCCACAACACAGTTGAGGTATAACCCCGTCAGCAACACCAAAAGAGAGGAATAACCAGCTCGGTCACACCACAGTAGAGATATAACCACCTCGACAACACCACAGGAGAGGAATAACAAACTAGGCTACATCACAGTTGAGGTATAACCACCTCGGCTACATCAGAATAGAGGTATAACCACCTCGGCAACACCACAGTAGAGGATTAACCAGCTCGGCCACACCACAGTAGAGGTATAACCACCTGGGCAACACCACAGGAGAGCAATAATCAGTTCAGTCACACCACAGTAGAGGTATAACCACCTCGGGAACACCACAAGAGAGGAATAACCACCTCGGCTACAGCAAAGTAGAGGTATAACCCCCTCGGCTACACCACACGATAGGAATAACCATCTTGACCACACCACAGTTAAAGTATAACCACCTCGGCAACACCACATGAGAGGAATAACACCTCGGGTCCACCGCAGTAGAGGCATACCCCCCTCGGCAACACCCGGGAGAGAAATAACCACCATATAAGAGGAATAACCAGTTCGGCCACACTACAGTAGAGGTATAACCCATGCGGCAACACCAAAAGAGAGGAATTATCACATAGGCTATAACACAGTGGAGGTATAACCACATCGGCGACCCCACAAGAGAGGAATAAACACCTCAGTCACCTTGGAGTGGAGGTATATCCACTTCGGTCACACCACAGTTGAGGTATAACCACCTCGACAACACCACAGTAGAGGATTGACTAGCTATTCCACACCTCAGTAGAGGTATAACCACCTGGGCAACACCACAGGAGAAGAAAAATCCGCTCGGTCACACCACAGTAAAGGCATAACCACCTCGGAAACACCACAAGATAGGAACAAACACCTTGGCCACACCACAGTAGAGGTATACCACCTCGGCAACATCACACGAGAGGAATAACCACATCGGCCACACCAAAGTTAATCTATAACCACCTCGACAAAACCACAAAAGAAGAATAACCAGCGTGGCCACACCACAGTAGAGATATAACCACCTCAGCAAAACCAGAAGGGAGTAATAACCACCTCGGCCACACCACAGTGGAAGTATAACCACCTCTTCAACACCACAAGAGAGGAATAAAAACCCAAGGCACAACGCAGTGGAGGTATAACCACCTTGGCCGCACCATAGTAGAGGTATCACCACCTCGGCAACACCACAAGGGAGGAATAACCACCTCGGCCACACCTCAGTAGAGGGACAACGGCCTCGGTCACACCACAGTAGAGGTATAACCACATCGGCCACACCACAGTAGAGGTTTAACCACTACGGCCGCACCACAGTAGAGGTATAACCAAGTCGGAAACACCACAGGAGAGAAGAGACCAGCTCGGTCACACAACACTAGTGGTATAACCAACTCGGCAACACCACAGGAAAGGAATAACCAGCTCGGTTACACCACAGTAGAGGTTTACCCACCTCGGCAGCACCACAGGAGAGGAATAACCAGCTCGGTCACATCACAGTGGAGGTATAACCACCTCGGCAACACCACAGGAGAGGAATAACCATCTCGGTTACAGCACAGTAGCGGTTTACCCACCTCGGCAACAACCGAGAGAGTAATAACCACCTCGGCCACACCGCAGTAGGGGTATAACCACATCGGCAACACCACAGGAGAGGAATAACCAGCTCGGTCACACCACAGTAGAGATATAACCACCTCGGCAACACCACAGGAGAGGAATAACCAGCTCGGTTACACCACAGTAGTGGTTTACCCACCTCGGCAACACCCGAGAGAGTAAAAAACCCCTCAGCCACATCGCAGTAGAGGTATAACCACATCGGAGACACCACAGGAGAGGAATAATCAGCTCGGTCACACCACAGTAGAGGTATAACCATCTCGACAACACCACAGGAGAGGAATGAAGAGATCGATCACACCACCTTAGAGGTATACCCACTTCGGCATCATCACAGGGGAAGAATAACCAGCTCGGCTACACCATAGCAGTTATAACCACCTAGGCAACACCACAGGAGAGGAATAACCACCTTGGCCACACCACAGTGGAGGCTTAACCATCTCGGCAATACCACAGTAGAGAAATAACAAGCTCGGTTACACCACAATAGGGGTTTACCCACCTCGGCAACACCTGAGAGAGAAATAAGCACCTAGGCTACACCGCAGTAGAGGTATAACCACCTCATCAACACCACAGGAGAGGAATAACCAGCTCGGTTGCACCACAGTAGAGGTATACCCACCTCGGCAACATCACAGGAGAGGAATAACCAGCTCGGCTACACCATAGCAGAGTGATAACCACCTGGGCAACACCACAAGAAAGAAATAACAACCTTGGTCATACCACAGTGGAGGATTAACCATCTCGGCAATACCACAGGAGAGATATAATCAGCTCGGCCACACCACAGTAAAGATATAACCACCTCGGTAATACACCAAGAGAGGAATAACAACCTCAGCTACACCCCAGTAAAGGTATAACCAACTCGGCAACATCACAATAGAGGAATAACCACCTCAGTCACAACACAGTTTAAGTATAACCACATCGGCAACACCACAGCAGAGGAATAACAAGCGAGGCCACACCATAGTGGATCTATAACCACCTCGGTTACACCAGAGTAGAGGTATAACCACCTCGGCAACACCAGAGAAGAGGATTAACCAGTTCGGCCACACTACAGTAGAGGTATTCCAAATTCGGTCACACCACAAGAGAGGAATAACCACCTCAGTCACAACACAGTGGAGGTATAACCACATCGGTGATCCCACATGGGAGGAATAAACACCTCAGTCACAAAGGAGTGGATGTATATCCACCTCGGCCACACAAAAGTTGAGGTATAACCACCTCGGCAACACCACAGGAGAGGAATAAGTTCTTTAACCACACCACAGTACAGATAAAAACCCCTGGGCCACACCACAGGAGAGGTATAATTCCTTCGGTAGCACCACAGTAGAGGATTTGCCAGCTCGTCCACAACACAGTAGACGTATAACCACATGGGCAACGCCACAGGAGAGGAATAATCAGCTCGGCTACACCACAGTAGAGATATAACTACCTCGGCCACCCCACAGTGGAGGTATAACCACCTCGGTATCACCACACGAGAGAAATAATCAGCTCGGCCACACCACCGTAGAGGTATAATCACATCGAAAACACCACAAGAGAAGAATAAGCACCTCGGCCTCACCACAGTGGAAGTATACCAACTCGGCAACACCAATCAAGAGAGGAATAACCATCTCGGCCACACCACAGTTAAGGTATAACCACCTCGGCAACACCACAGAAGAGGAATAACCAGCTCGGCCACACCACAGTAGAGGTATAACCACCTCAGCAGCACCACAAGAGAAGAATAACCACCTCGGCCTCATCGTAGTGGAAGCATAACCACCTCGGCAACACCACATGAGAGGAGTAACCAGCTCGGCCACCCAACACTAGAGGTATAACCACCTCGGCAACACCAGAGGAGAGGAATAACAAGCTCGGTTACACCACAGTGGAGGTATAACCACATCGGTGACCCCACATGAGAGGAATAAACACCTCAGTCACATAGGAGTGGAGGTATATCCACCTCGGCCACACCACAGTTGAGTTATAACCACACCGGCAACACCACATGAGAGGAATATCCACCTCGGTCACACCACAGTACAGATATAACCACCTCGGCCACACCACATTAGAGATATAACCACCTCGGCCGCACCACAGTGGAAGTATAACCACCTCGGCAACACCACAAGAGAGGAATAAAAACCCAAAGCACACCGCAGTGGAGGTATAACCACCTCGGCCGCATCACAGTAGAGGTATCACCACCTCGGCCACACCTCAGTAGAGGGATAACCGCCTCGGTCACGCCAGAGTAGAAGTATAACCACCTCGGCCATACCACAGTAGAGATATAACCACCTCGGTCACACCACAGTAGAGGTATAACCACCTCAACCGCACCACAGTAGAGGTATCACCACTTCGGCAACGCCACAGGGGAGCAATAACCACCTCGCCCACACCACAGTAGAGGGATAACCGCCCCGGTCACACCACAGTTGAGGTATAACCACCTCGGCCACACAACAGTAGAGATATAACCACCTCGGCCACACAACAGTAGAGGTATAACCACCTCGGCAAAACCACAGGAGAGGAGTAACCAGTTCTGCCACACAACACTTGAGGTAAAACAACCACGGCAACAACAGAGGAGAGGAATAACAAGCTCGGTTACACCACATGGGAGGTATACCCACATCGGTGACCCCACAAGAGAGTAATAAACACCTCAGTCACACAGGAGTAAAGGTATATCCACCTCGGCCACACCACAGTAGAGTTATAACCACCTCGGCAACACCACATGCGAGGAATAACCACCTCGGTCACTCCACAGTAGAGGTATAACAACCTCGGCCACACCACATTAAAGGTATAACCTCCTCGGCCACACCACAGTGGAAGTATAACCACCTCGGAAACACCACAAGAGGAGAATAAAATCCCAAAGAAACACCGCAGTGGAGGTATAACCACCTACGCCGCACCACAGTAGAGGTATCACCACCTCGGCAACACCACAGGCGAGGAATAACCCCCTCGGCCACACCACAGTAGAGGGATAACCGCCTCGGTCACACCAGAGTAGAGGTATAACCACCTCGACCAAACCACAGTAGAGATATAGCCACCTCGGCCACACCACAGTAGAGGTGTAACCACCTCGCAAAACACCACAAGAGAGGAATAACCACCTCGGTAACAACACAGTGGAGGTATAACCACATCGGCGACCCAACAAGAGAGAAATAAACACCTCAGTGACATAGGAGTGGAGGTATATCACCGCGGCCACACCACAGTAGAGGTATAACCACCTCGGAAACACCACATGAGAGGAATAACCACCTCGGTTAAACCACAGTAGAGGTATAACCACCTCGGCCACACCACATTAGAGGTATAACCACCTCAGTCACAGCACAGTAGAAGTATAACCACTTCGGCAACACCACAGGAGAGGAGAAACCAGCTCGGCCACACAACACTAGAGGTATAACCGTCTTGGCAACACCACAGGGGAAGAATAACCAGCTCAGTTACACCACAGTAAAGGTTTACCCACCTCGGCAACACCCAAAAGAGAAATAACCACCTCGGTCACAACACAGTGGAGGTATAACCACATCGGCGACCCCACAAGACAGGAATAAACACTTCAGCCACACAGGAGTGGAGGTATATCCACCTCGGTCACATCACAAGAGAGGTATAACCACCTCGGCAACACCACATGAGAGGAATAACCACCTCGGCCGCACCATAGTGGAGGTATAACCACCCCGGTAACAAAAAAAAAGAGGAGTAACCAGTTCGGCCACACCACATTAGAGAAATAACCACCTTGGCAACACCACAGGAGAGGAATAACCCGCTTAGCCACACCACATTAGAGATATAACCACCTCGGTCACACCACAATAGAGGTATAATCACCTCGACAACACCACAAGAGAGGAGTAACAAGCGCGGGCACACCACAGTAGAGGTATAATCACCTCGGCATCAGCACAGAACAGGAATAATCAGCTCGGCCACACCACAGTAGAGGTATAACCACTTCGGGAACACCACAAGAGAGGAATAACCACCTCGGTCACAACACAGTAGAGGTATAACCAACTCGGCAACCCCAAACAAGAGAGGAATAACCATCCCGGCCACACCACAGTTAAGGTATAACCACCTCGGCAACAACACAGGAGAGGAATAACCACCTCTGCCACACCACAGTGGAAGTATAACCACCTCGGCAACACCACATGAGAGGAATAAAAACCTAAGGCACACCGCGAAGAAGGTATGACCACCTCGGCCGCACCACAGTAGAGGTATCACACCTCGGCAACACCACAGGGGAGGAATAATCACCTCAGTCACACCACAGAAGAGGTATAACCGCCTCGGTCACACCACAGTAGAGGTATAACCACCTCGGCCACACCACTGTAGAGGTATAACCACCTCGGTTACACCACAGTAGGGGTATAACCACCTGGGCAACACCACACGAGAGGAATAACCAGCTCGGTTACACCCCAGTAGAGGTATAACCATCTTGGCAACACCACATGAGAGAAATAACAAGCTCGGCCACACCACAGTAGAGGTATAGCCACCTCGGCAACACCACAAGTGAGGAATACCCACATCGGCCACACCAGAGTTGAGGTATAACCACCACGGCAACACCACAGGAGAGGAATAACCACCTCAGCCACACCACATTATCTGTATAAATGCCTCGGCAATACCACAGGAGAGGAATATCTACCTCGGTCCCACCGCAGTAGAGGTATAACCACCTCGGCAACACCACATGAGAGAAATAACAAGCTCGGCCACACCACAGTAGAGGTATACCCACCTAGGCAAAATCACAGGAGAGGTATAACCAGCTCAGCTACACCACAGTAAAAGTATAACCAGCTCGTAACACCACAGGAGAGGAATAACCACCTCGGTCACAACACAGTGGAGGTATAACCACATCGGCGACCCCACATGAGAGGAATAAACACCTCGGCCACACCACAGTGGAGGTATAAGCACTTCGGCAACACTAAGGGAGAGGAATAACCAGCTCGGCCACATCACAGTGGAGGTATAACCACCTCGGCAATACCCCATGAGAGGTAATATTAGCTTCGCAACTCCACAGTAAAGTTATAAATACCTCGGGAACACCACAGGAGAGGAATAACAACCTCAGCTACACCACAGTAAACGTATAACCAACTCGGCAACACCACAAGAGAGGAATAACCACATCGGTCACAATACAGTGGAGGTATAACCACCTCGGCAACACCACAGGTGAGGAATAACCCCCTTGGCCACACCACAGTAGAGTTATAACCACCACGGCCTCAATAGAGTAAAGGTATAACCACCTCGGCAACACCACAGGAGGGGAATAACCAGTTCAATCACACCACAGTAGAGGTATAACCCCCTGGGCCGCTCCAGAGGAGAGGTATAACCAACTCGACAACACCACAGGAGAGGAATGACAAGCGCGGCCACACCACAGTAGAGGTATAATCACCTCGGAATCAGCACGGGAGAGGAATAATCAGCTCATTCACACCACAGTAGAGGTATAACCACCTCGGGAATACCACACGAGAGGAAACACCACAGGAGAGGAATAACCAGCTCGGCCTCAGCACAGTAGTGGTATAACCACTACGGCATCACCATAAGAGAGGAATACCCTGCTCGGTCACACCACAGTAGAGGTATACCACCTCGGCAACATCACGGGAGAGGAATAACCAGCTCGGCTACACCATAGCAAAGTTATAACCACCTCGGCAACACCACATGAGAGGAATAACCACCATGGCTATACCACAGTGGAGGTTTAACCAACTCGGCAACACCACAAGAGAGGAATAACCACATCGGTCACAACACAGTGGAGGTATAACCACCTCGGCAACGCCACAGGAGAGGAATAACCCGCTTGGCCACACCACAGAAGAGTTATAACCACCACTGCCTCAATAGAGTATAGGTATAACCACCTCGGCAATACCACAGGAGCGGAATAACCAGCTCGGCCACACCGCAGTAGAGGTATAACCACCTCGGCAACACCACAGGAGAGGAATAACCAGTTCGGTCGCTGTACAGTAAAGGTATAACCACCTCGGCAACACCACAGGAGAGGAATAACCAGCTCGGCCTCACCACAGTACTGGTATAACCACCATGGCATCACCACAAGAGAGGAATACCCTGCCCGGTCACACCACAGTTGAAGTATCACCACCTCGACAACACCACAAGGGAGAAAAAAAAAACCTCGGTCACACCATAGTTGAGGGATAACCGCCTCAGCCTGATCACAATAGAGGTATAACCACCTTGGCCATACCACAGTAGAGGTATAACCACCTCGGCAACACCACAGTAGAGATTTACCCACCTCGGCAACACCCATAAGAGAAATAACCACCTCGGTCACACCTCAGTAGAGGTATAACTATCTCGGCAACACCACAGGAGAGGAATAACCAGCTCGCTCACTCCATAGTAGAGGTATAACCACCTCGGCAACACCACATGACAGAAATAACAAGCTAGACCACACCACAGTACTGGTATAACCACCATGGCATCACCACAAGAGATTAATACCCTGCTCGGTCACACCAAAGTAGAGGTATCACCACCTCGACAACACCACAAGGGAGAAAGAAAAACACCTCGGTCACACCATAGTTGAGGGATAACCGCCTCGGCCAGACCACAGTAGAATTATAACTACCTCGACCATACCACAGTAGAGGTATAACCACCTCGGAAATACCACAGGAGAGGAATAACTAGCTCGGCCACACCACAGTAGAAGTATAACCTCCTCGGTCACACGAGAGTAGAGGTTTAACCACCTCGGCATCACCACATGAGAGGAATAACCAGCTCGGCCACACCACAGAAGAGGTATAACCACCTCGGCAACATCACAGGAGAGGTATAACTAGCGCCGTTACACCACAGTAGAGGTATAACCACCTCGGCAGCACCACGTGAGAGGAATAACCACCTCGGTCACACCACAGTAGAGGTAAAACCACCTCGGCAACATCAAAAAAGAGAGGAATAACCATCTCGGCCACACCACATTTAAGGAATAACCACCTTGGCAACAACACAGGAGAGGAAAAACCAGCTCGGCCACACCAAAGAAGAAACCACAAGAGAGAAATAACCACCTCGGCCACACCACAGTGGAAATATAACCACCTCGGCAACACCACATGAGAGGAATAAAAACCCAAGGCACACGGCAGTGTAGGTATAACCACCTCGGCCGCATCGCTGTAGAGTTATTACCACCTCGGCAACACCACAGGGGAGGAATAACCGCCTCGGCCTCACCACAATGGAGGGGTTACCGCCTCGGTCACACCACAGAAGATGTATAACCACCTCGTCCATACCACAGTAGAGTTACAACCACCTCGGCCACACCGCAGTAGAGGTATAACCCCCTCGGCAACACCACAGGAGAGGAATAACCAGCTCGATCACACCACAATATAGGTATAACCACATCGGCAACACCACAAGAAAGGAAGAACAACCTCGGTTACACCAGATTATAATTATACCCACCTCGGGAACAGCACAAGAGAGGAATAACCACCTCAGCCACACCACATTATAAGTCTAACCACTTCGGCAACACCAAAAGAGATGAATAACCACCTCGGTCACACCACAGTAGAGGTATAACCTCCTCGGCAACACCACAGGGGAAGAATAACCAGTTCTGTCACTCCACAGTAGAGGTATAACCACCTCGGCAGCCCCACAGGAGGGGAATAACCAGCTGGGCCACAGAACAGTGAAGGTATAACCACCTCGACAACACCACAGGGGAGGAATAACCAGCTCGGCTCCACCACAGTAGTGGTATAACCACCACGGCATCACCGCAAGAGAGGAATACCGAGCTCGGTCCCACCACTGTAGAGGTATCACCACCTAGGCAACACAACAAGGGAGAAATAACAACCTAGGCCACACCACAGGAGAGGGATAACCAGCTCGGTCACACCACAGTAGAGGTATAACCTCCTCGGTCACACCAGAGTAGAGGTTCAGCCACCTCGGCAACACCACTTGAGAGGAATAACCAGCTCCGCCACACCACAGTAGAGGTCTAACCACCTTGGCAGCACCACATAAGAGGTATAATCAGCGCGGCCACACCACAGTAGAGTTACAATCACCTTGGGATATTCACAGGAAAGGAATAACCAGCTGAGGCACACCATAGTAGAGGTATAACCTCCTCGGTCATTTCAGAGTAGAGGTACAAACACCTCAGCAACACAACAGGAGAGGAATAACCAGCTTAGCCACACCAGAGTAGAGGTATACCCACCTCGGCAACATCACAGAAGAGGAATAACCAGCTCGGCTACACCATAGCAGAGTTATAACCATCTCGGCAACACCACAAGAGAGGAATAACCACCTTGGTCATACCACAGTGGAGGCTTAACCATTTTGGCAATACCACAGGAGAGGAATAACCAGCTCGGTCACACAACAGTAGAGGTATAGCCACCTCGGCAACACAACAAGAGAGGAATACCCACCTCAGCCACACCACATTATATGTATAAATGCCTCGGCAACACCACAAGAGAGGAATAACCAGATTGGTCACACCACAGTAGAGGTATCACCACCTCGGCAACACCATAAGGAAAAAAAAAATCGGTCACACCATAGTTGAGGGGATAACCGCCTCGGCCACACCACAGTAGAGGTGTAACCACCTCGGTCGTACCACAGTAGAGGTGTAACCAATTCGGCAACACCACAGGAGAGAGATAGCCAGCTCGGCGACACCACAGTAGAAGTATAACCCCCTCGGTCACACAGGAGTAGAGGTTTAACCACCTCGGCAACACCACATGGGAGGAATAACAAGCTCGGCCACACCACAATAGAAGTATAACAACCTCGGGAACACCACAGGAGAGGTATAATCAGCGTGGCTACACCACAGTAGAGGTACAACCGCCAAGGGATAACCACAGGAGAGGAATGAGCAGCTTAGCCACACCAGAGTAGAGGTATACCCACCTCGGCAACATCACAGAAGAGGAATAACCAGCTCGGCTACACCATAGCAGATTTATAACCATCTCGGCAACACCACAAGAGAGGAATAACCACCTTGGTCATACCAAAGTGGAGGCTTAACCATTTTGGCAATACCACAGGAGAGGAATAACCAGCTCGGTCACACAACAGTAGAGGTATAGCCACCTCGGCAACACAACAAGAG
>SDVV010024406.1:0-12592 GCA_016164225.1 Gammarus roeselii
CCATCCACCCAAACTTCGGTCTACCTCTAGGACTGCGACCACTCGCCTCCGCATTCATCACCCTTTTCACCAATCTCCCTTCATCCATCCTCTCCATGTGCCCGAACCATCTCAGTACACGCGAATCCACTCTGTTCTCCAACTTTTTCACCATCCCTGTTCTGATTCGAACCACGTCGTTGGTGATCCGGTCTCTCAGCGTTACTCCAGCCATGCTCCTCAAACACTTCATCTCGAAAACATTCAACCTTCTTCTCTCCTCTGCTCTCACCCCCCAAGCCTCAGCTCCGTCGAGTACAGTTGGGACAACAACACCCTAGCTATTATATAGACTATTAATCGATTACCCACGGTGTAAGTTTAACATGTTTAATAGATGTCAACATGTCGATAACATTTTTTAGCGAGTCTTATTTCATTTCCTGATTTGTTTAATACTTATTTACCGGCTTACTAAATTAGTGAAATTACTGAATATATAATTATAAATTTATATATAACTAGGTAGATAACTAGGTAAACATGTTAAGCAAAAAAACTGCTGCGACTGTTCTATTTAGGGAAATAATAGGTATACTTTGCTGTATTCATTCCATTTGTACATTCATATTAAGAGAATCAAGATATTCAAAAGAATGAATATATTTGATTTCTTCAAAGTTTCTAAGTGATGAATCTGTGTGATCTCGAATTTGAATAGCCATAAGAAATTTAGTAACAGCAAAGTTCCTAGCTTGTTTGACATCAATTGAATACAGTTCGATACTGATTGTAATATAAGGGCATTTAATGATTAATAAAAAAAAAAAAAGTTTTTGCTTGAAAAATAATGAATGAATTTTATTTTTGCAACTTCACCCTCAGGGTGTCATTGTCTAGTTCAACGTATGGTTGAGGGCTCACACACATTACAAATTCCCCCGGCTTTGTGGCATAATACATGGATGAATGCAGCTCTGCTGTTACCTAAGGAACCGAAGCCTGTTCGATTCAATTTCAAATTTGCTGCTTGCACACACAAAAATTGACACCTTTTCATGTAATTTTGGTGACATTTTGTTTTATTTTATGGAAAATTTGTTACTGAAGTGCATGGAGTATTTATTTTGCTTAATTTTACAAGCAATGATATTAATTTTGCAGCAAATGTATTTACTGAAGTCCACTTCCTGAATTCTTAACAGTGTGACCAATTCTTTTGTTTGGGTTTGGTTCTGTTTACAGTCTGCCTGCAGCTGGAGGTGATGTATGTGCTAATTGCTCACGTATGGTTAGCTAATCAGAATTTTTAGTAGGATTACACCAGTATAAGCTCAACAGGGTCTCACCAATTGCCAGCATAACAGGGTTACATCATAATTGGTTGACGAGCGTCAGCCCAACATGGTTACCACATCCAGTGTTACCAATTGCCAGCCAAACTTGTTTAAACTCCATCAAGTGTTACCAATTGTCAGCTCTTTGGGGTTACAGCCTTATGGGTTGACAGATGTTGGTCCAAAAGATCTGAATGTTGAACTCCCCAAAAGTGATAAAACGGTGTCACCATCAATTAAAACGGTGTCACCATCAATGGTGATTGCGCATGTGCCCCACAGCTGAGTCAAGTGAGAGCCCCATCATCAGTCGACGCTATCCCTTCGTCACCACCTCAGCACGTCTCGACTCCTGATAACGTCCTCTCCAAGGTAAACTGCTTTCGACCTCTCTACCACCGACTACACTACACTGACATAGTCGCTACTTTCTGTGTTTGCTCCTCTGTCCCTCACACTCTCGAAATGCGACCTAGTATTAATTTGCCTTATAAACCATCAGCACTCCCTACAATACATCTCTTGTTTGCTCTGCTCGACTCTTAACACTCGACTCTGTTTGCATTTTATTTATTTCATCAGCACTCCCTACTATACATCTCTTATTTGCTCTGCTCGTCTCAACACTCAACTGTTTGCATTTTATTTATTTAATCAGTACTTCCTACCAAACGCCACTTGTTTACTCACTTGGTTTTCTCTCGTGCCATTTCATTAATGTGGCAACTATGGTTTATTGACTTGCTATAGTAGCTCTAGGCATCTTATCTTCCCTAAAATCTATGGGTCACTTGCATTCCCTACTTTTGTTAGAATTTAATGGTAGCCAAGTGATGAGAGGCTGGAGATTTCTAGATACACCCACTGTGAGTAATGCTTGGCCTTACACCAACGTGGAAACTTGGCTGCCGCTAAGCATCAGCAAGTGTTTCTACTCGTGCTTTAATGTAGATGGAATGTATCCTATTGGAAATAACTTATAAATTGAATCTTGAATTCTTGTTTTGCTAATCGTTGACATGCAGATTTATAATGACTGGTGCAAAACTGCAGTAACTGATCTTTAATTTATCAAAAGGTGTTACCCACCCCTCACTCCTCTCCCTCTGCTGACTGCCTTAATAATCAACCATGTTTGAATGATCTGACGGTGTAAACTGATTTGATAGGTTCTGTTTGTTTCACAAATACATTGCACATTAACATCCCTATATTGAAACCCAACACAGTCCAGGAGCTCTCCTGCTGCTAACTTTTAAAAATCTTGTTAGCTTCCAGCTCAAAGGTAACTTATCAAGTTTTCTTCCATTTCATTCTGACTGGTGCATGCACAGTTTGATGTTTGCTGTACAGTAGAAGCCTGCAGTGGATTTTTCTTTGCTTATGTGTTTACTAAACTAAACAACCCTGATGGAAATGCATGGTCTCCGCTTTTCCACGTTTGTTAAGGGGGCTCGGGTTCCGTGTTGAGTTTTTTAGCTGTTGCTGTAATGATGGAGGTTCTAAGTAGCTTGCAATTTTTTGAATGAAAATTGAGTGTGAATGATTTTGTTTCAGTCTTTGGGGGTGTGCTAGAAAATAGATGCAGTGTTTCTTCATTGCTACCTTACAATGAATTTTCTGATGTTTTTTTTCCAAAGAGCTGCTTATTAGTTTGATAGTAGAGGTCTCTTGCAGCTCTATTTTTGAATGAATGCATTTTCATTTAATTTATTCACTTGAACCAATATTTTGTTGTCTGCATTTTTTTGATACTCTGATTGGCCTCCCAATTGTGCTTGTAGAAGGTGCTTTTTCTTGGTTCATTCTAAACAGACCATTAAAAAATTAGGACTTGGATAAAGGAGAAAACGTTTGAGTTCATCAGAATAGATGCTTGCTCTAGATTGAAACTGGACTATCATGGTGTCATTTCAATGTCAGTTCCTGTCGAGTTGTTAGTGCGAATTGGAAACAATGCAGTTTTACAAATGCGATCTTGTACAAAAATGTGGTCTATTGTTCTAGTGCAAAAGTGAATTATGTTCAATGAAGAAGTTGTGCAAAGTTTTTAATGTTGAAACCTGTGTTCAATTAAATAAGGGTTATTATGATTGATGTCACGCAGAACCAGCTCAGAATTGGACAAAAGCAAAATGGCTCCATTTGTTCATTGCAAATGCTGTAAATATTATCCTAGCCCCAACACTAGTTTCTGAACTCGGTTTCAAATTGTTAGTGGGATGGCGTCGTGTTTGTTCTCGTCTCCGCGGCTTGTGCACTGCTTGGGCCTCTGGCCCACCGACACTTACAAGACACCAGAGTCACAAATGAGGCCCAAATCAAACCGTGGTTACAACATATACTTTATTATCCAGGGGAAAATGAACTAACGCCATCATTCCTCTCGTACTAAACGTGGAATCCAACTTTATTCTTGATACCTGCTCTTGTCTCTCACATGAGGCTCATCCATGCGCGTGTCTTGTTGACCAATGCATGCGAGGGTCGGTCGGCCAGTACTATCATACAGATTACGAGGGTCGGTCGGCCAGCACGATCACTTAAACATATAGCACATATTGTGAAAACTGTTTTGCAACACGAAGTAGCTACAAATCGGCCATCGACAGGAGATGTGCTGTCCCAAATTCATTTTTATTCCTCGCTTTGCTAATTCAAGTACGGCATTTAAAAAAATAAGTTTGATGTGTTAGACCTAAGTATTGAAAACCCATTGCTTGCCAATGGAAATGAAAGATTTATTAATAATAATAATGTGTGGCTGAAGGACATGAACACACAGCAGGAAACAATGTTGTGGGACCGCCCTACGGGGTAGTATGCATTAACTTCGCCTTGGGACTCCGGTGGAACATGAAAGCAAATACAAATGCAAACAATGCTGTGGAGTCGACATTAACAGAATTATACCACATGGATAGCTAACAATTAACTGCTCATCAACATTTCAATTCAATACAGATTGCTGCAATAACTTCACCCGCCCTATAGCATGTCACCCCTCACTGCGTCACAACATGCTCGTGTCGGTGGGTACCACATGTGCAAATAAACAGCAACCAGAGCTAAAAGCCACAACAACAGCACTAGTCACGGCTAGTCACGTGTCGCACTCGTTGGTTTGGGCAATTGCTTTCTGCCCTTCTCATCAGTTAGGGTTTCTGTCCTCATGAGTGGGAGTTTCCTGTGCGGAAGCCCATCTCATGCACGCGAGTCCCAGTTTCCTGTTGCCTGCCACTAACTGATGTATCATAAATGCCAAGTACACATTGATTTTCTAACTCCTTCATTTAGTGTTGTTGACACGAACCATAGCTAAGCAGTGTTCAATGACGTGTGCTAGAGCTTACGTCATAGGGCGGAATTGAGCATAGCCAAGCTATTCAGTGGCAAGAAGATTCCCTGGAACTGAAGTAGTGACTTGATACTCTGCAGTACTAACAAATGTCTTTTTCCTTGGGTGAAGTTATAAGCTGGTGAAACAAGGCCCTAACAATCTGAAATTATTAAAATTAGCTTATACACAATGTTTTGATGATGATTTTCAATGTACATATAAGCTCACTAACAAGCATTCGCTGGATTGATTTACAAGTTAGTGTCTCATCCAGGTATATATAACTACAATCCAAGAGCTGACATACGTGCTGAGTGAGTCTAATTTTCTTGATTGTTATTTTGTATTCTTCAACTCCAAATATTTCTACAATTAGTAGCTATTAGGCATAAGTTCATGCTAATGTTGAAACACTACTTTACTCCTGCCAGTTCCTGAGCGGCAATGATGGCAATCACCACGTGAACCGCCAGCCTCTGCCACACTCCCAGAGTGACAACGAGTTCCTGTCCAGTGAGTGCCTCTTATCTTATCAAATCCACGCAAGGCCATCCAAGAGACCTGTTTGTTCTAGCTTTAGTGAAGGTATTCTGCGCCAAGATGACGGTTCTAGCTCTAGTGTAGGGCAACCTGTGCTAAGGTAACTGCTCGTTCTAGCTCAATTGAGGGCATCCTGTGCCAGGATAACTGCTCGTTCTAGCTCAATTGAGGGCATCCTGTGCCAGGATAACTGCTCGTTCTAGCTCAAGTGAGGGCATACTGTGCCAGGATAACTGCTCGTTCTAGCTCAAGTGAGGGCATCCTGTGCCAGGATAACTGCTCGTTTTAGCTCAAGTGAGGGCATACTGTGCCAGGATAACTGCTTGTTCTGGCTTAAGTGAGGGCATCCTGTGCCAAGATAACTGCTCGTTCTAGCTCAAGTGAGGGCATCGTGTGCCAGGATAACTGCTCGTTCTAGCTCAAGTGAGGGCATCCTGTGCCAGGATAACTGCTCGTTCTAGCTCAATTGAGGGCATCCTGTGCCAGGATAGCTGCTCGTTCTAGCTCAAGTGAGGGCATACTGTGCCAGGATAACTGCTCGTTCTAGCTCAAGTGAGGGCATCCTGTGCCAGGATAACTGCTTGTTCTAGCTCAAGTGAGGGCATCCTGTGCCAGGATAACTGCTCGTTCTAGCTCAAGTGAGGGCATCCTGGGCCAGGATAACTGCTCGTTCTAGCTCAAGAGTGGGCATACTGTGCCAGGGTAACTGCTCGTTCTAGCTCAAGTGTGGGCATCCTGTGCCAGGATAACTGCTCGTTCTAGCTCAAGTGAGGGCATACTGTGCCAGGATAACAGCTCGTTCTAGCTCAAGTGTGGGCATACTGTGCCAGGATAACTGCTCGTTCTAGCTAAAGTGAGGGCATACTGTGCCAGGATAACAGCTCGTTCTAGCTCAAGTGTGGGCATACTGTGCCAGGATAACTGCTCGTTCTAGCTCAAGTGTGGGCATCCTGTGCCAGGATAACTGCTCGTTCTAGCTCAAGTGAGGGCTTCCTGTGCCAAGATAACTGCTTGGTCTAGTAATGTTGAAATAATCTGTTGGCAGAAGTCCTCTCTGAACTAACCGTTGTCGCTGCTCTTGGAATATTTGATACAAGTGGAGGACTAAATGATGTTTTTGACGTAGTCCTGGAGAGCTTACACTAGACCTGGTTGGTATGTTTGAAGAAACATATTTCTACTGTCCGGCTTGACGGAGAGACTAAAGTGGATCGGCTCTTGATAGCGACCCTGTTGCAGGAATGTCTTCCCTTATTTTGGCTAGGTGCGAGTGATAGATAACACTAGTTTAAACATCAATATTTGTGTGAGCGTTGAGAAGTCGGAACATCATACCATCCGGTGTGCCTTCGTAGCTGCGCAAGGGACATAACGGCATATACCATTCTGTCGCTGTATACCTGTTAGTAATTTGACATAGCTGCACAATGAATGTGCTGCCAATGACAAATACAGAGAAGAAAGAAGTGAAACGTGTGGGGAAAGTAAAGTGGGGCCAGGGTTCTCGACTTTTTTTGAGATTTGGTGACAGTGAGTTTGTCTATCATCCTAGTCGAGACACTTCGCTTAGATGGCCTCAAACCTCCTCTGCTAGCCATCAGTTCCTCCCACAATTTAAATTTCACCGAACATTATTTAATCTCCCCAGTTACAATGATGAGTTGGAGTGAACTGGCCAATACCAACATATGTCGTGACTATTGACTGCAGCAATATGGTTACGTTGTCTTACAAGATGCAGGGCTGTTGGTATAACTAAAAAGCGCATCAAAACATAGGCACCAATAGGTAAAACCATTTACAACAGCACATCAAAAGCATGAATCACACAGTGTGAAAGCATCATAGGGTTGCAAAACCTAGTCGACTGCAATTGGATACAAATGTTAAAATACTTGATATGACAAACTACAACTCTCGAAACATAACTCACAGCCGAACATTTATACATAACCACACCTGTCACTAAAATTGCATTCATAAATAGACTCTCCTTAAGATGATTAAATCATTTAGCTCGTATTATTAATATTATGCATGAAGACCCACTTGACAGATTGTGCATCCAATCTACGCAGCTTAGATTCTCTGACAAGCAAAGACACGTCAGTTATGATACAGATAGAGATGCTAGGCCGAAATCCCCCCAGCAAGGGGGGTAACCGACAGCAAGGCGCACCTCACACTCTCACACCTTAGCTCTTTTGCGCAAAAGGGTCCGGCCGGGGACCCCGCAACACACTCTCCCGGTCATGAGTGCGGTTCGAGGTCAGTGTCGGCAGTAGGGCCCGACAGCGTGGCTGGTTTACCCCTGTCGCGTCATGATGACAGGCCATTCCTCCCCCACGACCATCCCGTCTCTCAACGATATGCCTAGGGCGGGAAAGCACATCAGGGCAGCTTCAAAACTATCAACTCACGCCTATCCAGTGCACGCTCTCTCGCTACCTCAACACTCGCGTCTCTCCTTCGGTCTCCTTCTAGGCCTACGTCCACGTGCCTCTGACTTCAACACCTTTTTCACCAGTCTCCCTTCATCCATCGTCACCATGTGCCCGAACCATCTCGGAACACGCAGATCAACTCCGTCCTCTAACTTCTTCACCACCCCCGTTCCGATGCAAACCACGTCGTTAGTGAACCTGTCTTTCGGCGACACTCCAGCCATGCTCCTCAAACATTTCATCTCGAGAACGTTCAACCTTCTTCTCTCCTCTGCTCTCACCCCTCAAGATTCAGCTCCGTACAGCACAGTTACTCTTCAGTGCACCCAACACTTTACACCCCTCCTTCACTCGCGGATTCACCCCAGTTTCCACTAATTCAGTCTTCTCCACAGGGGAGCCCAGATACTTGAAACACTAAACTTTTTACAACAACTCTCCATTTAGAAAGACACTAATTCTGCTCGCATCGACAGTCCTCGATCATCTCATGACTTTACTTTTACCACGTTCATCCGAAGCTTCCTCCTCCCACACACTCTACCAAACTAAGACACTAGCCTACATAGCTTCTCCTCTGAATCCGCAACCAGGGCCGTATCATCCGCAAATACCTACTGGCTCAGCTGCCAGCACCGCTTATTTGCTTTCAACAGCTCCAAGCTACGACCCAAGCACATTCGCGTTCACCTCGCTGACCACTCCATCCATATAGATATTGAACAGCCAGATATTGAACAGCCGCAGTCTTGTCTCGGTCCCATTTTCACCTAGAACCAATCTCTCACCTTGCTTCCCACTCTGACACATGCTCGGCTACCAACATAGAAACTCTGTACCGCTTTCAACAAATGTCCGCCCCCTCCATACAAACGCAACATTCTCCACAGCACTTCCCTGTCAATCATGTTGTATGCTTTCTCCAGATCCATGAAAGCCAAGAACACGTCCTTTCCCTTTGCAAGGTACTTTTCACTGACCTGTCTCACTGCAAAAATCTGATCGGCGCACCCTTAACCATTCCTATAACCACACTGTTCCTCTCCAATTGCGCAGTCCGTACAGTCTCTCATCCTTTTGATCAGTACTTTCCCGTACAACTTACCAACCACACTTAACAGACTGATACCTCTCGAGTTGCAGCATTCATTTTTATCTCCTTAGCCCTAATACAGCTCAACAATGTAGGCACAGCGCCACTCAATTTGCACCACGCATGTCACGAACTATTCGACAATCGTTACTCCGACCTTTTTCAGGCACTCGGTCGCAACGTTATCCAAACCAGGGGCTTTCCCTGCTTTCATCACATCCACCGCCTCCTGAACCTCTTCCCTGGTAATGTCCGTCACAAGTCTCTCCCAAAACTGGCATCCAAGCACCACCACCCACAGTAACAATATCAGCCTCTCGGTCATCCTCGACATTCAACAACTCGTCAAAATACTCGGCCCACCTCTTCCGCACATCACCACTTTCCCACAACAACTGGCTGTTTTCATCTTTCACTTCCTCCTTCCTGGTCTTTCCCTTTCTCACTCTCTTCACCTCTTTCCAGAACATTTTTTTGTTTGCCTCAAAATTCTGGCACATCAGTCTGCCCCACCTGGCATCAGCATCCCTTTTGGCTCTCCTCACCACCCGCTTTACCTCGTTTCTCCTCTCTTCATAGCCTTCATATGCCACCACCGACTTCACCTGCAACCAATTCCCAAACGCTCCTCTTTTCCGTGCCACCGCCAGTTTATCCTCCTCGTTCCATCACTCGCAACCTTTTCTTCTGCACCCGCCCACACGGCGCACCACACACACCTTCTTCGCACATCGCAGCAATGCATCTCTTAACGTCTCCAAATCTTCCTACATATCTTTCAGGTCCTGTCCTCTCACGTTGTCCTATTCTTCTCTCAACGCCTGTTGGAACTCCTCAGCTCTGCTTCTCACATTCCGTTCACTCACTTTCACTACCTTTCTTCCTCCTTCCACTCTTTTGGTGCCCTTCCACCTCTGCTCCACTCTTGATCTATCTTCCACCAGCAGATGGTCAGCCACTACTCTACCCTTACCTCTCAACACCCGCACATCCAGCAGCTTCCCCTCCACTCCTCGATATCAGTACAAATCCATCCGCGCTCTCTCCACCACTGCACCACGGACCATCCTTTCCCATGTGTACCTGTGGATATCTCGCTTCTTGAACAAACCGTTTCCGACCACCAACTCCTTCTCCAAACACAGACCTATCATTTTTTTCCACTGTCATTTTTACCGGGAACGCCATACCTTCCTCTCATTTTCACCACTGCATCTTCAACTCTCGCATTAAGGCCACATCGTACAACTACATTGAATTGACCTCCTGAACTCTTCATACTTCAGTCCAGAATTGCTTCCTGTCCTCCTCACTCTTCTCGCTATCTGGACCATATGCACTCACAAATACCCATCTATCTACGCCTGACTTGACTTTCACCCACATCAATCTTGAGGACACCTCCTTCCACTCGGTAACGCTACTAGCCAACCGATCACTCAAAATTACACCTTCTCGTGCCCAACCTTCCTCCACTCTAGACTTTCTTCCACTTACCACACCGCATCCCACTTCCTAGGGGATGCGTCCTAGTGTCTGCATCTGTACCACACCAAACTCACATTCTCCCTTACCTTTTAATTTAAGTCTCACTCGGCGGCAACACGTCAAACTTCTTCCTCACAAACATCTCGCCTATCTCCCTCCTCTTCCCATCATTCGTACTATAGCTACGCACATTCAGCGACCCTAACTGAAGGGTTCGGAGAGGCGTGAGCCTCTCTTCCCCTCGCTCGTATTGCCGTCTTTGAGGAAGGGTTTTACATAGAAAGGGATTCCTAGCCCCTTCGCCCCGCCCCTTCTAGTCGCCTTTTACGACACGCAGGGGTTACGGTAGCGCGATCCTACTCCAGGGTACGGGGCGCTTTTTTCAGTCGCCTTCTACGACACGCGGTGGATACGGTAGAAAGATTCTAGCGCTCTGGCTGCAAGGCTTTTGAACAAAATTTAATTCCTACTATGCCAAAGATCGAGTAACTTCCATGTGAGGGAGATGAGGGTTGGTGCTCGATCTTGATGATATGTTTGAAAGGATGCACTAATAATTAGAAATATAATATATTAACTAATTCTGACGATTGTTGTGTAGAATGGAAGTACTGAGGTCGGCGCAAATCAACCAAAATAATGAGAGGGCTCGGTAGCACAAGAATAGCCTGATCTCTAAGACGCTGCTAACCAATTCAATGTCCCCCTGGGGAAGCCAAGCTCTGAGAGGGCGAACGGTCCCCACTACAAGCTGATGATAGTGGGGCAGCTGTTTGTGCAGAAAGTCTTGTAAGCTGGCGAAAAGGGGAGGGAGCGAGATACGGCGAAGGAAGCAGCGGAGTAAGTAGATAGCTAGTTGTTGTTGGAGAGCAGTGATGCACGCTTGAGATGAGCCGAGTATTCTAAAGTTGTTGCTTGTTGAGGATGGCAGTAAGGCTGACATTGTTGCTGCGAGTGGTGGTGTGTAGATGACTTTTGGGAGCAAAAATTGCCGCAGGTAGAGGAGGAAGCTGCAAACGCTGGTAAAGGTAAAGTAAGATCGTCAAGAAATGCCGATGCAAGTATAATCAACGTCTTCCTTAATAGAGTTATTGGTGGAAGTTTGATATTTTAAGAACCTGTGCTCTCACGTAGAGTAGCTTTGCGCAGAGGCAGTATCGTAACCAATGAGTGACCCGTGAGTACGAAAACACCATCGCATACTGTTCTTCGCGTCTAAGCTCCAAAGTTTACAAGTTTCCAGGGTACGGAATCTTTTTTTTGCTGTATGAAAAAAAGGCCGAATATCGCTCAGAGACCGAATATCGTCTCGTAAAGGTTAAAGTTTTCAACTAAATTGGAGAGATCGACTATCATCTCTTTAGAGCGAGAGCAATAAGGCACCTCAGAGGGATACCCCCTGGGTGTATCCCAGGCTCACCCTCCTTCCCGTGGTGTCCTCGTTATCCATCAACATTAATTTGTCCCTTTGTGTAAATACGTTTTGAGTTAGAAGATCCCTCCACCGTCCCCCATTCAGTTTGTAGCTTCATCCCCCTTTTGGTGCACAAAGAGGTGAGCCCCCCACTGACACCGGGGTTTGTGAATTTAGAATCGAAACCAATTGAAATTATAAAACAAAAAAAAGTGTGAAAAAAAAGAGCGAAAAAAAATTAACGGCTCAAAAAAAAACTAGATTTAAGGTTAGTTTTAAGTCAGTGTATGTATTCATATATACAACATAAATAAATTTAAAGAAGGACCCACCTTCATTACCCAGAACCCCGGGTATAAGCTGGGGATCAAACAATGGGCAGGACCATGCCCTATCGAAGAGGGGCTGACGGCCCATCCAGAGCGTCGCACTCAAACAAGTCAGTAAGAAAGAAAGACGAGCCTCTAAGAAGTTTCTCATCGACAGGAGACCTGACTCAGGTCGTAATCGACGACACAAATGAACTCGTTTCGAAGCTGGACGCGAATATAACCGGAATGCAGAGTACTCTGGGCAAAATATGCAAAATGATGGGCCTTCCCGAGCTGGAAGCTTTGCGCAGAGGCAGTATCGTAACCAATGACGGACAACTAACTGAGTTTGAAATTAACATCGCATACTGTTCTTCGCGTCTAAGCTCCAAAGTTTACAAGTTTCCAGGGTATAGAAACTTTTTTTGCTGTATCAAAATAAGAGCCCGAGACCAAACATCGTCTCGTAAAGGTTGAAATTTTCAACTAGATTGGAGAGATCGACTACCATCTCTTGAGAGCAAGAGCAATAAGGCACCTCAGAGGGATACCCCCTGGGAGTATCCCAGGCTCACCCGCCTTCCCGTGGTGTCCTCGTTATCCATCAACATTAATTTGTCCCTTTGTGTAAATACGTTTTGAGTTA
>SDVV010024407.1:0-12591 GCA_016164225.1 Gammarus roeselii
TCTGACCCTCTCGGTATGTGATGTTGGCTACTGGCACAGACATCATCAACTCTGACCCTCTCGGTATGTTATGTTGGCTACCGGCACAGACAGCATCAACTCTGACCATCTCGGTATGTTATGATGGCTACCGGCACAGACATCATCAACTCTGACCCTTTCGGTATGTTATGTTGGCTACCGGCACAGACATCATCAACTCTGACCCTCTCGGTATGTTATGTTGGCTACCGGCACATACATCAGCAACTCTGACCCTCTCGGTATGTTATGTTGGCTACCGGCACAGACATCAGCAACTCTGACCCTCTCGGTATGTTATGTTGGCTATCGGCACAGACATCATCAACTCTGACTCTCTCGGTATGTTATGTTGGCTACCGGCACAGACATCAGCAGCTCTGACCTTTTCGGTATGTTATGTTGGCTATCGGCACAGACATCAGCAACTCTGACCCTCTCGGTATGTTATGTTAGCTATCGGCACAGACATCAGCAACTCTAATGTTCAGAACTGCTGATAAAGTCCCACAATTCTCCCACCAAAGAGGTCCGAATTTGAGGGGTCACCGGAGAGGTAGCAGAACCACGAAGGATAAACGGAAGATGGGAATGCTGAACAATAATAACCAATTGATTATTGTAAGAAAACAATCAATCAATTAGCTGCAGGTATCCTGGTTGTGAAGGTAAAGAACAGCTGGCACATGAACGTTGGTCCAAGATAGAAAAATGGTTACCAGGATATTTTGGTGAACAATAAATACAAGTTATCAATTTTAGGCACGGACAACTTTACCTCCCTATTTATTCTATAGTTAATCTCCAAACGGTTTCCGGGGTTCTTACAACTTCGTGCACTTATGCTACATAGTGGGTTCTGCTTTTTCGATTGTGTTGCATCTAAAATGGCTAAACTCAAGTTATCCAGTGACGCTGTGATCGAAGATTAGTGCTTTATAATAAATTAAATAGGTAATCAATATGTCGTTTGGGGCTACGTGTCACCATCACCTTGGGGACAAGATTCTTTGCAAGGACACATGTAGTCACGGTTCGGGTGACTCTCGATCCAAAATCGAAAGACTTGATGGATATATACATTGATTCGCACTCATGCATTCATTAGTTTTAACACCAAACACACACATAAGCTTTTGATATGGAATTGATGGAAATAAATATTTTCTTAAGAAAAGTGTGAAATGAGATGTAGATAGCTATATTCTTTTATATGAGTCTTTCAGATGCCATTTCAAATTAAGAGAAGGTAGTGAAATATTCGGATCAATCTCCGTAGAGTAACACCATGTCGTTTGACCTCGACATCGTTCTTGTCAGTTTCACAAGAATTCCTATGACTGAACAATAGTGCAACGGTGTGGGAAATTTGTACCTTCAAAACTTCATTCTGAGGTACTTAAATTTAGCGATACATCAAGCTGATGGATTATAGTCCAGTGCTTGAGACTGATGAACTTTAGATCCCAGGTCCTGCACATCATCTTGTCATGATAGAGATAAAATAAGAAGCGATTTACAACATGAAATGTAGATTTTTTTTGTATATTTGACAAGGCGTTACCGTCCTTGATGCGCATTTCATTATTATTTTTTCTTCTGTTTGCTCCCAAAATTTTCATGGTCGTGTGCATAAGCTCATATTGCAGTAGTTAATCACGTTTAGAAAACATCTATCAGACTAATATGTTATTAACTTCATCTCTTTAATCTTTAGAGCCAAATTTAGTTCCCTAGGTCTGTGTTCGGACTCCATCTATCAGGCGTGACTCCGGCAATCTAAGGCCCCAAAGAGCGATGCGTCACGACTGCTCGCAGTCGCGACAAGTTAGCAGCGCCACTAATTGCGGTGACGACGGCGAATGAAACTAATACTCCGATATGAATGGATTAGAGTTAACGTCGTATTAAAGTTCGATGATGTTGACAATATCAATCTGACATTCAACGGCAAAAATGTGATGACCTAATTAGTAACGAAATAGAACAACGATGAATATAGAATTTGGATAAGCCAAGATGGAAATTTTGATGATGATCTGAGCATTTACTGAAATGGGACACACATTGAGCTACCCATACCTGATCTATCAAGGGATTTGACCTGTAGTGTTCACTTTCATGCCAAATTGAGGATATGCTTCTTATTCTTGGGAAACTAGGCTGTCGATGACCCCATCATCTTCCAATAAGCAGTTGGGCCACACCTAGATAAAACCGAACAAACAAATCTAATTGTTCCCTTTTTGAGAATTTTATTGGCTGAGCTTTCATTAATAAGCTCAGTCGATGGAACTCTCAAAAGGAACAATTAGACTTGTTTGTTTGCTGTCGTCAGAAGCCCTTGAATTTCACCTGACCAACTCGCTGAGTGGTTGCATCTGACCAACTCGCTGAGTGGATGCATCTGACCAACTCGCTGAGTGGTTGCATCTGACCAACTCACTGAGTGGAAGCATCTGACCAACTCGCCGAGTTGACGCATCTGACCAACTCGCTTAGTTGATGCATCTGATTAACTCACTGAGTGGATGCATCTGACCAACTCGCCGAGTGGATGCATCTGACTAACTCGCTGAGTGTATGCATCTGACCAACTCGCTGAGTGGATGCATCTGACCAACTCGCTGAGTGGTTGCATCTGACCAACTCACTGAGTGGAAGCATCTGACCAACTCGCTGAGTGGTTGCATCTGATCAACTCGCTGAGTGGATTCACCTGACCAACTCGCTGAGTGGATGCATCTAACCAACTCGCTGATTGGATTCATCTGACCAACTTGCTGAGAGGTTGCATCTGACCAACTCGCTGAATGAATGCATTTGACCAACTCGCCGAGTGTATTCATCTGACCAACTCGCTGAGTGAATGCATCTGACCAACTAGCTAAGTGGATTCATCTGACCATCTCGCTGAGTGGATGCATCTGACCAACTCGCTAAGTGGATGCATCTGACCAACTCGCTGAGTGAATGCATTTGACCAACTCGCTGCGTGGATGCATCTGACCAACTCGCCGAGTTGACGCATCTGACCAACTCGCTTAGTTGATGCATCTGATTAACTCACTGAGTGGATGCATCTGACCAACTCGCAGAGTGGATGCATCTGACCAACTCGCTGAGTGGATGCATCTGACCAACTCACCGAGTGGACGCATCTAATCAACTCGCTTAGTGGATGCATCTGATTAACTCACTGAGTGGATGCATCTGACCAGCTCGCCGTGTGGACGCATCTGACCAACTCACTTAGTGGATGCATCTGATTAACTCACTGAGCGGATGCATCTGACCAACTCGCTTAGTGGATGCATCTGACTAACTCATTGAGTGGATGCATCTGACCAACTCACCGAGTGAACGCATCTGACCAACTCGCTTAGTGGATGGATCTGATTAACTCACTGAGTGGATGCATCTGACCAACTTGCCGAGTGAACGCATCTGACCAACTCGCTTAGTGGATGCATCTGATCAACTCACTGAGTGGATGCATCTCACCAACTCGCAGAGTGGAGGCATATGACCAACTCGCAAAGTGGATGCATCTGACCAACTCGCCGATTGGACGCATTTGATCAACTTGCTGAGTGGATGCATCTGACCAAATCGCTGAGTGGATGCATCTGACCAACTCGCTGAGTGGATGCATCTGCCCAACTCGCCGAGTGGACGCATCTGATCAACTCGCTGAGTGGATGCATCTGACCAACTCGCTGAGTGGATGCATCTGACAGCTCGCCGAGTGGATGCATCTGATCAACTCGCTGAGTGGATGCATCTAGTCAACTCGCCGAGTGGACGCATCTGACCAACTCGCTTAGTGGATGCATATGATTAACTCACTGAGTGGATGCATCTGACCAACTCGCCGAGTGGACGCATCTGACCAACTCGCTGAGTGGACGCATCTGACCAACTCACTTAGTGGATGCATCTGGTTAACTCACTGAGCGGATGCATCTGACCAACTCGCTTAGTGGATGCATCTGATTAACTCATTGAGTGGATGCATCTGACCAACTCACCGAGTGAACGCATCTGACCAACTCGCTTAGTGGATGGATCTGATAAACTCACTGAGTGGATGCATCTGACCAACTTGCCGAGTGAACGCATCTGACCAACTCGCTTAGTGGATGCATATGATTAACTCACTGAGTGGATGCATCTGACCAACTCGCCGAGTGGACACATCTGACCAACTCGCTTAGTGGATGCATCTGATCAACTCACTGAGTGGATGCATCTGACCAGCTCGCTTAGTGGATGCATCTGATTAACTCACTGAGTGGATGCATCTGACCAACTCGCTGAGTGGATGCATCTGACCAACTCGCCGAGGGGACGCCTCTGATCAACTCGCTAAGTGGATGCATCTGACCAATTTGCTGAGTGGATGCATCTGACCAACTCGCTGAGTGGATGCATCTGATCAACTCGCTGAGTGGATGCATCTGCCCAACTCGCCGAGTGGACGCATCTGACCAACTCACTGAGTGGATGCATCTGACCAACTCGCTGAGTGGATGCATCTGACCAACTCGCCGAGTGGATGCATCTGATCAACTCGCTGAGTGGATGCATCTGACCAACTCGCTTAGTGGATGCATCTGATTAAATCACTGAGTGGATGCATCTGACCGACTCGCCGAGTGGATGCATCTGACCAACTCGCTTAGTGGATGCGTCTGATTAACTCAGTGAGTGTATGCATCTGACCAACTCGCAGAGTGGATGCATCTAACCAACTAGCTAAGTGGATGCATCTGATCAACTCGCTTAGTGGATGCGTCTGATTAACTCAGTGAGTGGATGCATCTAACCAACTAGCTAAGTGGATACATCTGATCAACTCGCTGAGTGGATGCATCTGAGCAAATCGCTGGCTGAGTGGACGCATCTGACCAACTCGCTGATTGGACTCATCTGACCAACTCGCTAAGGGGATGCATCTGACCAATTTGCTGAGTAGATGCATCTGACCAACTCGCTGAGTGGATGCAACTGATCAACTCGCCGAGTGGACGCATCTGACCAACTCGCTGAGTGGACGCATCTGACCAACTCGCTGAGTGGATTCATCTGACCAACTCGCTGAGTGGATGCATCTGACCAGCTCGCTGAGTGGATGCATCTGATCAACTCGCTGATTGAACTCATCTGACCAACTCGCTGAGGGGATGCATCTGACCAACTCGCTGAGTAGAAGCATCTGACCAACTCGCTGAGTGGATGCATCTGATTAACTCGCTGAGTGGACGCATCTGATCAACTCGCTGAGGTGATGCATCTGACCCACTCGCTGAGTGGATGCATCTGACTAACTCGCTGAGGGGATGCATCTGAACAACTCGCTGAGTGGATGCATCTGACCAACTCGCCGAGTGGACGCATCTGACCAACTCGCTGAGTAGATGCATCTGACCAACACGCTGAGTGGATGCATCTGACTAACTCGTTAAGTGGATGCATCTGACCAACTCGCTGAGTGGATGCATTTGACCAACTCGCCGAGTGGACGCATCTGACCAACTCGCTGAGTAAATCCATCTGACCAACTCGCTGAGTGAATGTATCTGACCAACTCGCTGAGTGGATGCATCTGACCAAACTCGCTGAGTGGATGCATCTGACCAACTCGCTGAGTGGATGCATCTGACCAACTCGCTGAGTGGACGCGTCTGACCAACTCGCCGAGTGGACGCATTCGGAGCGCTCTGTTTTCAGAGTGCTCAGAATTTGAGAGATAATCACTGAAGCATGGGATTGACTGACTGTCCCATAGTCCTTGATGTGCCCACGAGTAGTATTTTCCCTTCACGGTCACTAAGCCCCATTCATGTCAGGGTTTTGCTCTTGGTTAGGAGTTATCATGTACATATGAACACTTTTTGTATCAGAAATACCTTCCGGCATCGCTAAGCTTGACATCATATGACATTTTTATTTATATTTTTAGTCATATTCTGCTTGATCGCCTTCCCATGAAACATTTATATAATCTTTTGCAGCTTGTTTCGCTACACAATCTTCTTGTTAGTCTATTATCAAAGCAGTTTAGTCAACAATTCAAGTGCCTGGCATTCATATTTTCGTCTTGCACCCTTCTTCAGTTGCCTCTTTATTCAACAAATTATTTGATATCTCAGTGTCCTCTTTCCTCGTCCTCAGCAGCTCAATGTCGTTTCCTGTCTGCCTGCTTCGGCTCTCGTAGTTGGCGGTCTACCATTTGCCACTCGCAATAGGCCTAAGTGCCCGCCATCATCATTTGGGCCTCACTCGCTGGGGCCAATTTCCCCTACTGGGCCAGTACAAATTAGCTTTTGTTTAGGCCTAGGCTTTTGCTTCAATGCCACTGATGCTTGTGCGCTCTGAAATTGTGAGGAGGTGCCGAGCGTTTGGGTTGTAGGGAAAGGCCAATCAAAATCTTTTTTTATATGAATATTTTTATTAATAAATTCATGTCATGTGATATTTTTCGTTGATTTAGAGCGATTATAATTTTCTAATAATAAAAATTTTGCTTATTATAATTCAATGATATTATTACTCCCACCATTTATGCCTTGTCACAGCCTTTTCACGTAATTATAATGATGTCACTCTGAAGGAATTCAATATTTGTAAGTGCAAAGTTTTTCCTGCAAACATGAGGAGAGAAAGAATGATTTTTCTTTTTGAAATGTCTATTATACAGGATAGTTTGTTGGCTTCACTGTTCTAATGAGCATTGGAATCACGATTTAATTTGAAAAACAATCGGATTACATACACTATCTTCAAATTTAGAGCACATTAATATTCTTTTTTCACGTTACCATGGACACTTTTCTCTCAAAAAATACGTTGAAATTCGATCTGAAACGGCAAATTGAGTTAAATTCCAATGGTGCTGTACAGAAGAAGTTCTAAGTGATACCTCTCAGTGTCTTACATAAACATGTATACAAGAAGACCGCTCCTGCAACCGATACAAAGGATTAACCCCATCAGGCAATTTTTTTTAACGCACAAATGTTAAGGTTCATTGAATTAGTTTGGTTGATGAAATATATTATTTCCCATAGAATATACAAGGAAATTTGTGTTGGGGCCGGAGTTCAGGTGCAATTCATCCTTTTGACCTGAAATAAAAAGGTCAACTTTCAAAGACTGACTCCGATTCGCATTTGACTAACCGGGAAGCAGAGTAGCGTATCTTAGTGATACAGTGTTACTTGTAGTAGAACTGTGATGAAGCCATCTATTGTAGATTTTAGTATTTCAAATTTTTAGGTCACCTATACCCGTTTTGATAAGTCTGTCCCATGAATTCCATCTCTTCTTCATGTTCACAGTTTTCCTTTGGTCTCGCCTGTTTCATTCATGAATGTCTCCCCTATTTCATCCGTGACTATAGTCTTGTCATCTGGTCACCTCCCGCACTCCCCTATTGCCTGCTCTTCCTCCCTGTGCTTCATACACCCACCATCGGCGCCATCTTGGTGAGACTTCCGTAACATCCATCTATGCCCCTGTCCAAAAGAACTAAATCCTCTCCCACAAATCACACATTCTACTTTATTCATAAATGTACACTCATATCCACACTATCCTTGAAGCTCAGCCACCAGAGATAGACCATAAAGATGCTCTGCATTTTACGAGCCTCTGAGTAGGTCTCGCCAGCCTGTGATGAGGACATCAATCCCTCTTCACTCAAATTACATGATAGGAACCCACACTCTTAAGTCATGGTAGACAATAGACGCCTATAAACAGCTTCGCCTAGCAGACACACTCTGGATTCCTTACATAAAGGGAGCAAGAACATGTCAGCATCAACGACTGCCTGCCAATGTACCACCTTTACCACAAGAAATCAGTGATTCTTTTCATAAATAATGGTCCTCATTTCATTCAGTTTCTACTCTCTCGACTAATCTTCGTTGTTTTTTATCTACCAGATTCCCATCTTATGAAGCCTCAAAATCTTTATTTTTATAGTCCATTTCCCCTCGTCGGCTCATTGCCTCTCCCTTCTTTCATTTATATCTAAATAACCGTCTACCTACCCTCACACTCATTCACCTCACGGTGATCTACCGTCTCTACTCTCACATATCCTAGATATTCTGCCCCCCACTGAACGATATACCTTCTTCCCTCTTCCTACTACCCCCTATAAATCCCCCTACCCTCTCCTTCTACCCTCAGCTAGTACCGTCTCTCTTTGTCCTCATTTGAAATATGGCCCTCTTCACCGGAGAAGTTGGGGCGGATATTAAAAATTTCCAACACAAAACACGGAACGAAACAAATGGCGACAACTCGATTGTTGACGAGAGCGATATATTTGCCGGATGAATTAGAAGTGTTTGAATGATCTCTTGGTGGATGATAGAAAGGCGACTGCGCTGGTAATGGATGTTTGCCGGATGAGTTAGGAGCGTTTGAAGGATCTTTTGGTGGATGGTAGGAAAGCGACTGCACTGATGATGGATGCTTGCCGGATGAATTAGTAGCGTTTGAAGGATCTTTTGGTGAATGTTAAGAGGGCGACTGCACTGATAATGGTTGTTTGCTGGATGAATTAGGGACGTTTGAAGGATCTTTTGGTGGATGATAAGAGGGCGACTGCACTGACAATGGATGTTTGCCGGATGAATCAGGAGCGTTTGAAGGAGCTTTTGGGAGGAGATCTTATGATGGGGTCTCTGCTGATTATGATGTGGGCCAAAATTATGAGCGTTTCAAGGTCGACTCCGCCGATAATTGGTGCTTTCCGACCGAATTAAAAAAATGACGGAATTTTAGGAAAGGGTTGTTAGAAGGGCGACCACGGTGATATATAATTGATGTTTGACACAAATTAGGAGCGTTTAAAAGATCTTTCGACCTGAACCTTTACAAGAGCGATAGAATTGTTGATTAGAAGATACCAACAAAAATAAACACACGTAACAGAATAAACAAACAAAATTTATTCTGTTTTTTGGTTTAAAATCGAAAAAAAATATTTTCACTGGATATTCCTGAAATAACCTCCAATTAAATGCGTGATTGCTAGCGTGACTGCAGGGTCGGGTCCGGTTGGGTCGCTCTAATTGAAGATCTTTTGACTGTAAACAAAACAGTTCACGAACGACGTACTCATTCTGAGCTACTGGAGTCAGTATCGATCCGCCAATTCTGAAGAGCAAGGGCATCGTACTACAAATATTGGAAATGGTCCAGCATCAGCCACCATTCTTTTGAGCCCGAGACCAATTATTCAGCACCCTCGAGACAAAATGGACCAATTAGCTTGATTCAAACTGATTAGTTGGAAAAGTAATAGGATTTTTGATTGAGCGAGCCTCGTAACTTGCCGCGAGTTACGAGAGAGGATGGAGGACGTGCCTTGGTAGATTGTCGATGGCATGAGGAGGTAAAAGGAAATGGATTGATGACGTGGATGGCTTTGGGACAATTGGAAGTCCGTTCTACACATCTTCATCTGAGAACAAAATATTAGGATTTCCGATTTTTATTTTCATTTTTAATACCTTTTTACTATTTTTTGATAACAATATAATTAGTCATGACCAGTTTCATTAAATGGTACATTTTGTAATGAAATACGATTGCTGATAACGTCTTCTTTATAAAATTAATGACAATACAGATTAATTATCAAAGATGATCATTATTTGGAGTGTCTCAGGGATTGGTGTGATAACATACGTTAAAATAATAATGATAATAGTTTTTCAACGACTAAGTCTTGTTTTATTTTCTCTACTATTCTACTTTCACAGTCTGCCACAAGCTGTCCTAGGCAAGTTTACGCTGTTGTCAAATTAAATTTACCCCAAGGCGTTACTAGAGAAGCTTAATGCTCTCATACATAGGAGTAACTCTTCTGAAAAATAATATTTTGTGTTGTTGTGGCAAAGCCTTATTTTTATTCAAGAGAGTTCATTCGTCTTACGAATGTTCCTACCACGACATAGCCAGCATCATTGATAAATTCAAATAGTTGAGGGGTGCGCTTGACAAGGCCTCAATGTGTCGGTAAATTGAAGAGAATCGACCGTTAATAATCGTAATTAGAATGATTAATTATTTCAGAGAGAAAATGCTAATAATTTAAGCGTACCTGTGATTAATTGACTTACATTGATATTTAAAAACGGCAAAGAACAGAAGGACATCAAAGGATCTCGGTAAATATTTTGGAGACCTATTGAATGATCTCCCGAATAATACAGAACTCTTGATGTTGTGGAACAGTCGACGATTGTGGTACAGATTGCGGTGCAGAGAGTACACGATTGTGGTACAGATTGCGGTGCAGAGAGTACACGATTGTGGTACAGATTGCGGTGCAGAGAGTACACGATTGTGGTACAGATTGCGGTGCAGAGAGTACACGATTGTGGTACAGTTGAAGCACCAACAGAAGCACACAAGCAAACTAAAACCGGCGGCGTTGGTTTTGTGAAACAGCAGCGCAAAAGGATTACTGATGCAGTTGTCGCTGTAATTATTCTATTGACGCAATATGGCGTTGAGAATATTTTTTGACTAGAGTTCATTCTGATATTTTCTGAAACTAAATCCCGTCTCTTATCTTTACTTACTAAACGCATGCACAAAACACGAGCCCCCAATTCAAGAAAGTCACTCTCATACTACACTTGCTACCCACACCAGGATCATTTTACCGGTGTCCCTTTCGCCGCTTAGTACACTGGGCCATTTGCCCCTCCCTCGAGGTCGAGAGGGGTAGAATCGGCGGAGGCAACTATGGAGGGCATTTTTATGCATGCTTCTCAAGACAGAAAGGGGGAGGGAAAAGTAACAAAGAAGCTAGAAACACGCAACGGAAACCGTAGCAGCGGATTTAGAAAAAATATATAAGGAGCGTTGCCAGTGCAACAACAGCGGAATGTTTTGGGCCAATGTAAGAAGCGCGAATGCATTTAGGTTCAAGTGAGTCTTGTATTTCTTTGTCAATCCTTGCTTGAGTGCACCTGGTGCTAGCCTCGTGTCGTTAGGGAATGACTTCGTCACTCTGAAGGAGGCATGGTGTTGTTATGGTATGATGTTTCCCTCTGACTTGAGCCCGGTGTCGTTAGAATATAGTTTGGTGCCTCTGACGAAGGTTTCGTCAGGGATTGACTTGTTTCCTTTTGACGAAGGTCGAGTGTTGTCATAAAAAAAAATTCCTAGGTTAGTGAAAGTCTGGTGTTTTCAGGGAATGCCTTGTTATCTCTAACGGAGACCAGGTATTGTCAAGGAATGGCTTGATGCCTCTGACGGAGGCTTAGAGTCGTCAGGTTATGGTTTGCTAACTCTGAAGGAGGCCCAGTGTGATCAATGAAAGGTTTACTACCTCTAACGAAGGATTGGTGTCGCCAAGGAATAGTTTGCTCCTTCTGCATGTGGCCCGTGTCAGCAGGGAGAAGTTTCCTACCTGTGACAAAGATTCGGCTTTGTCAGGAGGTGGTTTGCTGCCTCTGGCGGAAGTTTTGTGTCGTCAAGAAATGGCTTACTGCCTCTGGGCGTTCTCCGACTCGACAATCGCTTGCTTGCATGACACAAACCCTTTTACCGACCCGAGGCAGTGTTGTCGAACACAACGACTTGGAAACAAAAGCAACACAGTTGCTAGAAATAGAACACGGACGAACTCCTAACCTCATTTTTGCATATTTTCGTACAGTTACCAAAATTTATATGTTCCGTACAGTAGAAATTTACGAAATACAGGAATTAAACCATTTCTTTCTCAATATAATCCGATATATTATTAATCAACTTCATAATTGAGACTCACCATACGAGTAAAAAAGTCAGGCCGCTCTTTTATTTCAGAGATTTCAAACTACACTCATTGTAAAGTCTTGACCATTGGCCCGGAGCGCTTACCTAGTCCAAGGAATAATGAGCTGCTGCTGTTGAGAACACGAGCCGTGGGCGAGACTTAGTCTCCATTAAATCTACTAATCTTGCTACTTGGTTGCTCGTATCTTAATTACACGGTTCTTGTATGGCAGAAAGAATGTCACAATTGTTGTACGGTAAAACAAATTCAAGAGGAATTAACAGGACAAGGACAGTAGTAATAATTTTGACACTTGAGTTGGAATAGAGGAACACATCCCTGGGTACCAATACACCATCTCAATAGTCAATTCCTATTCTAATTTCTGATTGTTTATGTTTCTTTAACAATTTCCTCGACACGTGGCGCAAGCATCGAGAGTCACTTCACTTTTTGTGTATATGCCAATCACGACAATTTACGAGTAGTTTTCATGATGCAACATTGTTAATAATATCATTTGCCTGATACTCGTTCAGCTTTTACCTTGCACCCTGAAAGCTCACCGGAGAGGGGGGGGGGAGGTGTAGCGTCTCGAGTTATTGGGTTTTGGTCGCCCTTGACATGCAAAGAAGGTAAATTTGCTGACACTGCAAGATTTTAGCTTTGTTGACAAAAGAGATTGTTTGCAGCTAGAGCTTTTGAATTTGGAAATGTGAAGAACAGGATGTGACTATATAAATTTACAAATATATGCATGTACGTATATATTT
>SDVV010024408.1:0-12591 GCA_016164225.1 Gammarus roeselii
CAAACTCACATTCGCCCTTACCTTTCAACTTTGTCTCACTCAGCGCCAACACATCTAACTTCCTCCTCAAAAACATCTCACCAATCTCCCTCCTCTTTACATCACTCGTACTACAGCCACGCACATTCAGCGACCCTAACAATAGGGTTTGGAGAGGCGTGTGCCTCTCCTCCCCCCGCTCGTCTTGCCGTCTTCGAGGAAAGGTTTTTACAGAGAACGGGATTCCTAGCCCCTTCGCTCCGACCCGTTTTGTCGTCTCCGACACGCTGGGGATTGCGGTAGTCGATTATACTCCTGGCTACAGGGCGCCCCTTTAGTCGCCTTCTACGACACGCGGTGGATACGGTAGCACGATTCTAAGGCCCCGGCTGCTGATGTTGGGGATCGAATTCTTGTTGGATTAGGGCAAAATTTAGCGGTGATACTTGGAATATGTTGTAGTTTGTTCCGTAACAAGGATTTTGGAAAGAAATGTAAACTTTTGTTGTTATATACAAATATACAACTGCAGGGAATCACCCAAGGCCTTGTGATAAAACAATCGGGTGTGATTCCCCGCACCTATTTTGTTGATAAATATCTTTGTTTTCCTTCAATAAAAAGTAATTTTGTGCAATACTTCACACATATAATGACATCTGGAAGTAAATGACCCACAATAATGACACTACAGCTAATGACACCACATGGTGACAAGTCTAGGCCTAAGTGTTAACTTATGCTTAACGCCCAGGAACGATATTTTTGAAATCATATTTTCATATCAAGATGACACTACTTTACCTAGCATGACTTGTTAATGCAATTAGTTTGCTATAGAATTGAAGAAATACATTTGTATTTGTTTTATCATATTATTACTTAGATAGTTTTTTCATAATATTTGCTCATTTAGTGATACTCTGAGGTCATAATTTGTTCAGGATGTGGCAAACTGACTTCCAGTAATGTTTGTTTGCAATCAATGAAGAAAAATTTGGTATCCTGCTGTGAAATTGGGAAAAAAATCCCTTTGACAGTTGAGTATGACTGCAGCAAATGTCAAGCATCAGAAAGACCTGTCACAGACATAATATTTTACTTGAACATATCATTTTATGCAACTGATATATACTAATATAGGCATGCTCTTTCAATTGGTACTCTCAAACTTTGGATTTGCGTTTCAATTATCGATATATGTGGGGTGCGGGGAATCACCCAGTTTGGTGCAGGAAATCACCCCCAATTGGGGTGATTTCCTGCACCAAACAGAGTGATTCCCCCAATTGGAGGTCGGGTGATTCCCGACCGTTTGTCGAGAATATATATTTTTTTGTTGATGATGGAGTGTTGAAAACTTACGGTGATTCATGGTCATAATAGTAGCTATACACACCGTAAATACAAAGTTTCTCGACTGAGTAGTTTTTGAGTTATTTTAAAGTATGCGGAAAATGCGGTTAATCACCACGGTCAACACATATAGCTATTTATATAATTTCCTGAAGTTTTATAAAATAATATTTGTAGATATGAATTTGTAAACATTTTGAATGCAATTTGCCAGTAAAACACTCCTATTAGTTGGTCATGCACTTCTGAAAGGATCATGTCTAATGCATAACCGGAGAGGTTCTGTGAAACAATTTGTGTAGTAGTAGATACTATGGTAGCTAACAAACTTTTTATCACCACAGTTGAGTAAACCCTGGATTCTCAGCAAAAAAAGGTTAATAAAATGAAAACTTTTTCTTGATTGTCATCATTAAGTGATGTTAACAAAACCTTACTTCTACATCCAACTGACAATGCTGGGAGACTGAAGTGTTCCACTGTGGTAATCTATGTCTTGTTATTTGTAAAACTCTTACTTCAGGTTAACTATCACATAGCTACCTAGCCAGCTGTTGTTGCATCCATTCACGATATCCAATATATTTGATAATGATGATCCTCTGAATTGTGCAGATAGCCAGCCTATAAGTATCTAAATGTTACTATTTATGAGACCATATGAACTTCATGGCAGTCATAGTTTCAAACTAATGAGCAGTAGCTAGCTATTAATATTTTGATTGGAGATTCTTAGCTACCCATATAATAATCTCATCTGCGGGCAGCCATGAGTACCCGACGGTCCAGCATCACAGGATCATCAAAGGCCATGCCAAGGCCTGCACATCTAACTGTGCCCATTGGTGAACTATTGTCTCAGTGTCGAATGCAGTTGGGCACTTCTCAGTCCGATGATGGTTTTTCATCCATGGGATCAGACTCAAGCCAATGCACTCAAGAGAAGAGAAAGCCCAAGAGCACCACTATTTCTACCAATGAAGGATATTCCTACTTCTGCTCTCTAGAGAATTTTGAGAGTGCTGTTGTTTACCTCTCACAGGTTAGTGCTACTAGTTATTGATAATGCTCAGTTTTGAAGAGCTACAATTCCATAATGGTTAACAAGTGTAAATAATTTCAATTGGCAAGCTATGGCCAACTACTTGATGTCCAACAAGCTACCTTCTGTTTATTAAATTTTCTTGATTTTGGTGGAATCTGTAATTTTAGTAGACTATGGTTACAATACTACTGTTGCACTTTGTCCTTTCAGACTCCTGCACACCCACCAATATTTAGCCCATTAATGCAAAAGTGTCTGGCCAGGACCTGGCTACTCACACTTTGGTTCAGGCATGAGACCTGACACCTGTGTCCACAGCCTGATCCATTAGCTTCTGTTGGTTTATCCCTAATGCATATAATAGATACCCAAATGAGCATCAAGGCCATGTCATGTCTATCCACTGCACACTCTCTTGCTGTTGCCTATGTCCATTCACCTGCTCTGTTATCACCATTTTCACAATCTACTTTCATCCATCCTCACCATGTATCTTGACTCCCTCAGCATCCCCATTCTTATTTGAACAATGCTATTATTGATCTAGTCCCACAGCATCACACTGGCTATGCCTTATAAACACTTAATCTTGAAAGCAGTCATTCTGCTTCTCTCATCTCCCCTTGCTCCCCACTTCTCAGCCCTGTAAAGCACAGTTGGAACCACTAACCTCCTGTGCAGTCTTCTTTTTGCTCTCCCACCAAACACTCTGCAGCTCATTATCTTCTTGGACTCACTCAGTGGGTGAGGGAAAATACTCATATTGATTCGGGCACTATTCATGATCTGGTGCTGACTACAGAGGAAGATCCGGTGTCATCTGTGGCAGTCTTGCCTCATCTCCTGGGTTGCCACCATGCCCCTGTCTACATTGAGTATTGCTTTCAGATGGATGAGGTTCCAGTTAATCCTGGTTTTAAATTGTTCATGTGGTCTTGTGGAGATTACAAGAGTATGAGAGGTTTTGACAGACCTTGACTGGCATTATGAGTTCCTGTACGGCACTGTGGAGAAGAATTATGGTTTGTTTCAGTCAGTTATTCATTCGCTTGTTGGCAGGTTTGTTCCCACTGAAGACTCAGCATAGCGGCCAAGCTGATGGCAGGGCACTCCTAGGGAGCTGATGATCAGTAGATCTCAGGCTTGGGGGCAGTACAAGCTTTTGATGAGGGAGCTTGGTAGGTGGCATGAAGAGGTATTGGTGTCCTTGGGGAAGTTTAGTAGGCTCAATTTTGAGCACAGAAATTTTTCTCACCACAGTCAGTGTTTCTATGAACTGGAATTAGCCAACAACTTCTCGGTTGCTCCCAAGATGTTTCACTCCCATATCAGAAAAAGAAAGGAGGGCTGTCTTGCTGTTGGTCCTCTGAAGCTTCCATCTTGTGAGGTTGTTGCTGGTCAGAGAGACATGAGTTGGCTGTTTGTAGACTTTTTTTTTGTGAATGCTTATCCTGCCGGCCCTTCCCCACATCAATTTTTTCCTGGAAAATTTTGTGAGATTTGTGTGACAAGACTGTTAGTCTCCCAGGTTCTGGACAATTTAGATAAATTTTTTGCCCCTGGATCTGATGGTATCCACCCTAGTGTTTTGAAGCAATGTTCTTGGTAGCTGTCATTGCCCTCCTCATTTATATTTGCAAAATTGTTGGGCCCGGGAGTTTTGCCAGGTTCCTGGAAGGAATTTTATGTTGTTCCCCTACTCAAGTCTGGTGCGAGGAGCCACCCTCTCAATTATTGACCTGTGAGTCTTGCATCTGTTTGTTGTAAGGTGCTGGAGCGGGTTATTGTGTTGCAGGTAGTGTCTTTTCTGGAAGATTCTGACATTTTGTCATGCGCCCTATTTGGATTCAGGGTGGGAAGGAGCACGGAGGATCAGCTGTTGCTTACTTATGGTGAGGTTGCTGATCTGGGGGATGATGAAATGGTGGTGGATGTAGTCTTTCTAGATTTCTCCAAGGCATTTGATGTTGTCAATCATTCTGTTTTGTTGGCTTAACTAAGATGTGTGGGTATTCATGGGCGATTGTTGGATTGGATTTGTAATTCTCTGATTGGGAGGCCAATGTGTGTTTCTGTGGGGGGAGAGTTGTCAGTGACTTTTGTGAGGTGACAAGTGGAGTGCCTCAGGGTTCTGTGCTGGGCCCGCTCTTGTTTCTGCTTTATGTTAATCATGTTGCAGCGGTAGTGGCATGTAAGTAGAAGGCTTTTGCTGATGACTTCAAAATTTATTTGAGCTTCCCTCGTGAAGCACAAACAGTTTGCCTGGGTGTGTCTTCTCTGCAGAGAGATCTGAATTTGGTGCAGTCTGTGTCCTTGTCATGGAATCTCTCTGAACATTGTCAAATGTGTTTTACGCATTTTTACAGGGGTCATCTTGAATTGGAGCAGCTTGATGATCTAATTGCTTATAATTTGAATGATGTGGCACTTGAGCATGTTGATTCCTGCAGGGACCTGGGAGTGCTTGTTGACTCAAGGTTGCGATTTCACCTCCATGTGAAGAGTGTTGTTAGAAAGGCTTCCATTCTGGGAACCAGTCTGCTCTGTTCTACTGTCAATAGGAGTTCTGTTCTTATGGTGTCTTTGTTTTAACTCATATAAGGCCCATGCTCTTGTGTGTGGAATGTGTGATATTTGGGGTATCTAAGACTATTAGAGAGTCTGTGCAGAGGCGGTGGACCAGGGAAATTGAGGGTCTGGGTAGAGTGGACTGCGGTGAGAGGCTCAGAACTTTGCAGTTGTTTTCAGTCAGGGGGAGGTTGTTGTGTTTGGATCTGGTGAAGTGTTGAAAGATTTTGCACTGTTCTGTGGATTTGGGGTTGTCTGCTCTGTTTGAGCAAGCTCCAGATATTGGCACATGTGGTCATTCTTTCAAACTGGTGGTTCCTCTCTGTTGGACTGACTTTAAAGGCAGATTCTTTTATTCTTGCTGTGTTTAGGTCTGGAACAGTCTGTCCTCTGATGAAGTGCAGTACGATTCCCTCCATGGCTTCAAGAGGGCCTTGGGTGGGGTGTTGTACAAGTTTTGCTATGTATAGCAGATTTGATTTTGTGGTTTTGTTTCTGTGTTTTGACAGTTGTTTGCAATTGTTGACTGGCTTCATTGTTTTTTGATTGACCTATTAAGCGCAATCCAATTAGCGCCCTGCTGCAGTTTTGATTCCGTGTTGTTCTTTAGATCGCTGGCGTGGTAAGAAATACTGCCTTCAATGCCCGCATGCCCTGTTGGCGAGGCTGCCGGGGCTGTGGGGGGCTACAAAGGTGAGGTACAAATGTGAGAAAGGTGAGGTGAGACTTAGGCAAATTTTATAAAACACAGGCCAAATTCTCAATTCTAATTAGCAGCCTAATACAATGTGTTGCAAATGATGTTTGGTGATTCCAGTTTCATTACGTGACTCAGCGTTGATTGCTCTTTTCAAGTCACCGCAAAATAGCTACCTAATTGAACAAATTTTCCTGGAAAAATAGATCAATAATGGATCAGATCAAATATAGGTACATAGATTTAGCTAACAAATAAACAGGATTGGTATCCAGTTATTTTTAAGTGTCCTTGCATGTTTCTGTATATCTCCTTGAATTAGTAAAATCCATTTATTTTAGTGCTACAAGACACAAATGATGGAATAATAAGCTTTGTTGGTCCTTCAAGGGTATGGTGTGACAAATTTTGTTGCCTAAAATACTAGCTACCATGCCAGCCTTTAGAGTGATTTTGTAATGGAAGTTGTTCTAATTTTTACAGCTTGGGGCTACCTATTTTCCATTTTGCTCAAGAAAGAATAAATATTTTAGGAAACTACAAAGAAATCAGATAGTTAGCTGAATTATCTACAAGATGGGAGCTAATAATTTTGTTTTGGGATGTCATAGAAAAATTATTTTCAGTAGTTCTGGTATATTCCATGTTCACAGCATCTCAACATTGATGATCTCAACATTGCAGGAACTGCAAGCACTTGGTTTGGGACACTTGAATCTGTCCACAAGCACCAGCAGCAAGTCCATGTCCTGTTCCAACAGCGGTGGAGGGTGTCATGATGCTCTCGCTACTGCCTTCACAGGAGGAAGCCATCGAGGCACGCTGGTGCACCTGGACCTGGTGTGTCTCATTAACAGGCAAGTTTAGGTGCATTTGAGAAGATATCACATAGGCTAGACGAGCTACTGCCAGAGGAAAAGAACAACTTAGTAGTCTGGAAACAGCTAATGTTGATGTTGGATAGCTTACACCTACTGCCCTTGGGTGTATATAAACTGAAGCTATTTGAAATTATGCGTGTTCTTGAATGAAGCTACAAGGTATCTCACTTTTGCAGCCCCCAACGGCCCCGCCAACAGGGCATGCAGACATGGGAGGCAGTACACCTAAGCGCGCCAGCAATCAAAAGGAACAGCACAGCACATAAGTCAAAAGAAAATAAAACAATGACGACAGTCAACAACTGCACACAACTGTCAGCAACACAAACAAAGCCACATGATCACATCAAATTGCGTCTAGCAAAACTCATCCGACACTGCCCTCAACTCCTCTGCCAAGGCCCTCTTGAAGCCACAAAGTGAATCACACCACCACATCAGTGGGCAGCCGGTTCCAAATCTGCACACAGCGAGTATAAAATAATCTGTTTTTATAGTTCGTTGGACAGCAAGGAACCCCCAGCTTGAAAGAATGCCCACGTGTGCCAATATCCGGAGCTCTCTCAAACAGAGCAGACAAACCTGAATCAACAGAACAATAAAAAAATCCTCCAACATTTCACAAGATCTGAACGCAACAACCTCCCCTTCACAGAAAACAACTTCATAGCTTTGAGACGTTCACCATAGTCCACTCCACCCACTCCAACAATCTCAGGTCCCCCAAATCTCCCACATTCCACACATACAAACAGTAGTCCAAGATGGGTCTTATCTGAGTAATGAACAAAGAGACCATGAAAACTGAACTCCTATTGACAGTAGAGCAGAGCAGACTGGTCGCCAGAGGAGAAGCCTTTCTTACAACACTCCTCACGTTGAGATGAAACCACAGCCTCGAGTCAACAAGCACTCATAAGTCCCTAAAGAAATTGACAAGCTCAGGTACCACACCATTCAAATTATAAGCAATTCTATCATCAATCTGTTCCAATTCAAGACGGCCCCTGTAGAAATGCATAAAGACACACTTGTCAATGTTCAACAAGAGATTCCATGACAACGACACAGACTGCACCAAATCCAGATCCCTCTGCAAGAAAGACACACCCAGCCGAACTGCTTGGACATCGCGTGGGAAACTCGAATAAAGTTTGAAGTCATCAGCAAAGGCCTTCCACCCACAAGCCACACCTGCTGCAACATGATTGACATCCAGCAGAAACAAAAGCAGACCTAGCACAGAACCCTGGGGCACAGCACTTGCCACCTCTCGGAAGTCACTGACAACTCTCCCCACAGAAACACACATTTGCCTCCCTATCAGAAAATTACGAATCCAACCCAACAGTCCACCCGGAATACCCACACATCTCAGTTTGTCCAACAATACTGAGTGACTGACAACATCGAACGCTTTGAAGAAATCCAGGAAGACCACATCAACAACTATTCCTTCATCTACCCGATCAGCAATCTCGCCATAAGTAAGCAAAAGTTGGTCTTTGGTGGTCCTTCCCACCCTGAAACCAAATTGACCCTCAGACAAAATGACAGGATCTTCCAGAAAAGACACCACCTGGGACACAATAACCCGCTCCAGCACCTCACAGCAAACAGAAGTGATACTCACAGGCCGATAATTGAGAGGGTTACTTCTTGAACCAGACTTGAATATAAGAACAACACGAGATTCCTTTCAGGCCTCTGATAAAACTCCTAGGCCTAATGACTTTGCCAAAATCAGAGACAAGGGCAATGACGGCTGCTAAGAACATGACTTCAAAGCATCTGGGTGAATGCCATCAGGTCAAGGGGTAGAAGATGAATCTAAACCACCCAAAACCTGAGGACACTAACAGTCGAGTCACACAAATCTCACCAAATTTTTCAGTAAAAAACTGATGTGGGGAAGGGCCGGCAGGATCAGCATCCACAAAACCAGATGAAAAAAAAAGTTTCCAAACAGCTGACTCATGTCTCACTGACCAGCAACAACCTCACCAGATGGAAGTTTCAGAGGACCAACAGAAGGACAGCATTTCATTCTTCCTCTGATATAAGAGTGAAACATCTAGGGAATAACAGAGAAATTGTCTGCTAATTTCTGCTCGTGCAGACACTGGCTGTGGAGTGAGAAATTTCTGTATTCAAAATTAAGCCTACCAAATCTCTGCAAGGACGCCAACACCTCCCAATGCTGCCTACCAAGCTCCCCCCTCTAAAGCTTATACTGCGCCCAAGCCCAAGATCTACTGGTCATCAGCTCCCTTGGAGGGCCCCGCAACCAGCTTAGTCGTGAAGCTGAGTCTCGAGTGGGAACAAACCTTTCTACAAGTGAATGCACAATTGACTGAAACAAAGTATAATTCTCCACCACAGTGCAATTCAGAAACTCATAATGCCAGTCAACACCTTCTTAAACATCTCTCATGCTCCTGTGTAGGGAAATGATCAAGTAAATAATGGGGAAGAGCTGGGAATGAGTCAAGGTCATGCACTGCCATCCTTTGTAGTAATGCAAAGAAATGAATTTATTGGACTTGTTGAATAAATAAGTGGATAAGCAGAAATTTACCAAACATGGTAATGTTAAATAATAAGTATGAATAACTGCATCAAAAGCACCTACTGTTGGCCACAACCAAAACTTAAAAGTACAGAAGTGTGGTGGTTGCTACGAAGACAACTAATACATGTAACATAGAAAGTGTTCAGAAAGCGGCGCTTTTTGGCCAAAACTGACGCCTTAAACAACGCAAGTGCTACAATACACTATCACAGTGAATTTATGACTGAATGAAATAACTTGGTGCTTGTAAAATACTTTTACAGTTAGATGCCACTGCCAGTTCAGCTAAGAGACTCCAGGGCTAAGAAACCTGAGCTTTGCAGTGGCTCGTCATCTGAAGGCTATGGAGTAATAACTACAAGAAAAGCTACTTAGAATAGACCTTGCAATTAGTCCTTAACCAACCTTCGTGCTTGGGGATTTGCGGTATAGACTCGATAATCTTTAGTGTATCAAATTCTGTTGTAGCTATATACATTGGCATTAGTTTAGCTTGTCACATCAGTCATCCTAGGTTTGGAAGCAGTAGTTGTTTCACTTGCCTGTAATGGATTCAAACTCTGGTCCCTTGTACTTTGCTGTAGAACTTGAACTCTTGAGAAATGAGTAAATTGAAGTTGGCAAATTTGATTTGGAGTGTGCTGGTATTCCCCCCGCACTTCCTCACCGCAAGGTTGTGGGGGAGAAACGTCTTTGGTGCAATTTGAAGTGCCTGTCTCAGGCACTTTCTTTGTCTCAGGTTGACTGGGAGCTAGAGTTTAGCTTTTCTTCTGATTGTGATTTTTTTTTAAATTTCCTCATTCAATTTTAATGTTCCTCATTAAGAAGTTTGTACCCCTCTTGCCTGTTTGTTCATGTCCACCGTTGGCTGTCAGGGCACCTGCCGCTCTTGCTCTAGAGCAATAGGAGGCATGGCATGTATGCAAGCGGGTCAGGAGTGCGCAGGGGCTGCAATTCGGTAATTGCGCTCGAAAAGCTACACACATATAATGAGCTGAATAGGAACTACATGAATGTTTCCATCAAGTCCTGAAAGAAGTACCAGTCCAATGTGCTAAATAGGCCTGATAACCATAGGCAGTTCCATGCCTATGTCAGAAATGAAAAATAAATTGCCCTACTGTTGGCCCCTTCTGCTTGCCGAGTGGTGAGATAATAGTTTGAAGCAGGACAGGAGGCACAAACGCCACAGCACTCCAGAACTATGAAAGCAAGGCAAAATAATGATGTGGATTAATCCCGAAATCTGTGCTTCAGGCAACTGACCTTACAGCCATCATGTTAGTCACAACACACAGAAGAAAAATACTTATATATACCTTTATATCTTTATATAGATACACACACACACACACATATAACATATGTATGTGTACACACATAACTATTTACAAATTAAACTTCATCAACTTAGTCAAATTAAAACGAATCATCATCCATCAGATCAGCAAGGGCTTGCTTATAGTGGGCTACATCAGCAGGCTAACCATTCCATACACCAATACATTTCATGCTGAAGGACCTACTGCAGGCATCAGAAGAGCAAGGAGGAATCACCAACTTCAGCACATGACCCCCTAGTGCTGACTCCAGCAATGAAAACATTTTTAGCAAATGCTCTGATTTACCCTGCAAAATTTTCCTGTACTTTATCTGGTCTGCCCTCAGAAGCCAGCCCTTAACAGTAAACAAATCAAGGCTCCTCAAACGACTACCTTAGTCCATAGCAGAAAATCCATCAATGTCAATGCGTTCACAGATCTGGTGTGCTGTGGCATTTGTGCCTCCAGTCATGCCCGGCACTTAGGCTTTGCTGGGTTGTTAGGGAGTCATGAGGCAACCAATGTGAGATACCATGGGTGGCAGTAATTTGGTCTTTATTGTTTGCTTGTGCAGGATATTTTTTGTTGAGATATGTACTTCACTTTTGCCACTTCATCATACTTATTACAACCACTAATGTGGTTCACCATCCTACTGCCATTCTTTACAATCGCCATAGCTCAGAAAAGGCCTTTGACTCATGCCCATTTGCCAAGCCTTTGTATGTCTTTGAATATATTTGCATTGGGAGTTTTTTTTACCAGACATTTACCACTTGTTGGTTAATATAATGAATTATGTGTGCAGAAGAGTAACAGGTTGCTCACAGGATACAATGAATCATGTGTGCAGAAGATTAACAGGTCGCTCACAGGATACAATGAATCATGTGTGCAGAAGAGTAACAGGTTGCTCACAGGATACAATGATTCATGTGCGGAGAAGAGTAACAGGTTGCACACAGGATACAATGAATCATGTGTGCAGAGGAGTAACAGGTCGCTCACAGGATACAATGAATCATGTGTGCAGAAGAGTAGCAGGTTGCTCACAGGATACAATGAATCATGTGTGCAGAGGAGTAACTGGTAGCTCACAGGATACAATGAATCATGTGTGCAGAAGTGTTACAGGTCCCTCACAGGATACAATGAATCATGTGTGCAGAAGAGTAACAGGTCGCTCGCAGGATACAATATATCTTGTGAGCGAAAGAGTAACAGGTCGCTGACAGGATACAACAAATCATGTGTGCAGAGAAGTAACAGGTTGCTCACAGGATACAATGAATCATGTGTGCAGAAGAGTAACAGGTCGCTCACAGGATACAATGAATCATGTGAGCAGAAGAGTAACAGGCCGCTAACAGGATACAATGAATCATGTGTGCAGAAGAGTAACAGGTCGCTCGCAGGATACAATATATCTTGTGAGCGAAAGAGTAACAGGTCGCTCACAGGATACAACAAATCATGTGTGCAGAAAAGTAACAGGCTGCTCACAGGATACAATGAATCATGTGTGTAGAAGAGTAACAGGTTGCTCACAGGATACAATGAATCATGTGGGCAGAAGAGTAACAGGTCGCTCACTGGATACAATGAATCATGTGAGCAGAATGTGAGCAGAAGTAACAGGCTGCTCACAGGATACAATGAATCATGTGTGTAGAAGAGTAACAGGTTGCTCACAGGATACAATGAATCATGTGGGCAGAAGAGTAACAGGTCGCTCACTGGATACAATGAATCATGTGAGCAGAATGTGAGCAGAAGTAACAGGCTGCTCACAGGATACAATGAATCATGTGTGTAGAAGAGTAACAGGTTGCTCACAGGATACAATGAATCATGTGGGCAGAAGAGTAACAGGTCGCTCACTGGATACAATGAATCATGTGAGCAGAAGAGTAACAGGTTGCTCACAGGATACAATGAATCATGTGAGCAGAAGAGTAACAGGTCTCTCACAGGATACAATGAATCATGTGAGCAGAAGAATAACAGGTTGCTCACTGGATACAATGAATCATGTGAGCAGAAGAGTAACAGGTCCCTCACAGGATACAATGATTCATGTGAGCAGAAGAGTAACAAGTTGCTCACAGGATACAAAGAATCGTGTGAGCAGAAGAGTAACAGGTTGCTCACAGGATATATATATGTATATA
>SDVV010024409.1:0-12591 GCA_016164225.1 Gammarus roeselii
CTTGATCATGCAATAAGCGTCAACACTTAAGGCACCGCTGTGATGAACGGCAACCCTGGATCATGCGATAAGCGTCAACACTGAAGGCGTCGCTGTGATGAACGGCAACACTTGATCATGCAATAAGCGTCAACACTGAAGGCGCCGCTGTGATGAACGGCAACACTTGATCATGCAATAAGTGTCAACACTGAAGGCGCCGCTGTGATGAACAGCAACCCTTGATCATAGAATAAGTGTCAACACTGAAGGCGCCGCTGTGATGAACAGCAACCCTTGATCATGAATGGGGAACAGTTAGCGATAGGAAGTGCAATTGAAATCAACAGACCTCTCATGGCTCAAAGTGCATGCACAACGAACATTTATAAGATCAAAGCAGAACTTAGTATATTAATTCAATATATCGAGTATGAGGTTGGGCCTCTCAATAAGCCTGAGAATTAGAGAAGGTCCAGCTTAATATGAGTTATTCTGGGTTTACTTGATACTGTCTGCGCAGGTCCCATTGTGGCAAACAGCAGCTGAATGAGCCCTGCAGTATGACAATGGCAAATGAACCTGATAATATGAGGCAGGACGAACAGCTGATATGGCGAGGTAGGCTCAGGCGAACGCACACACTCCGTAAACAGATGAGGATATACACACAACATCCATCATTGCTTAGGTGTCATACTTGGTTATTATGCAATGAGATATTTCGAGAAATATGATTCTGGGGACCAACAATCTGCTGCTGACACATTATGCGAATGGAGGGGGAAATACTTGCATTCGAGGCTGCATGAACAGGAGAAGACGGAATGAAAAAACATTTTTTGCAGCGAACTGTGATAAAATTCATCTTCATTTAATTTGAGATTAAATTTTTCATGTACTCATATATTTTCCTCATTGGGGTTATGATCTTTGATATGTATTCTGCAATGACAAATATTTTGAAGACTTGGGTATCATTTTTCTGCTCATTAATTATAGGAAGGGAGTTTATAAAGTTAAAGCCCTCAACGATATTGGCTGCAACATGATCTACTTTTATCCGTAACCGAGGTTCGAAACAACTGATGATGAATATAACATACGATTACATGAACTGGTGATGAATATAACATATGAATACAGGAATTGGTGATGAAAATAACATAGCAATGCACGAACTGGTAATGAATATAACTTACGAATACAGGAACTGGTAATGAATATAAGATAAGAATACAGGAACTGGTGATGAATATAACATACAAATACAGGAACTGGTGATGGATATAACATATGAATGCAAGAATTGGTGATGAATATAACATATGAATACAGGAACTGGTGATGGATATAACATAAGAATACATGGATAGGTGATGAATATAACATAAGAATACAGAAACTGGTGATGAATATAACATACGAATACATGAACTGATGATGAATATAACATAAGAATACAGGAACTGGTGATGAATATAACATAAGAATACAGGAGCTGGGGATGAATATATCATAAGAAAACAGGAACTGGTGATGAATATAACATAAGAATACAAGAATTGGTGATGACTGGTGATGAATATAACATAAGAATACAGGAACTGGTGATGAATATAACATAAGAATACAAGAATTGGTGATGACTGGTGATGAATATAACATAAGAATACAGGAACTGGTGATGAATAAAACATAAGAATACCGGAACTGGTTATGAATATAACATAAGAATACAAGAACTGGTGATGAATATAATATGAGAATACAGGGACTGGTGATGAATATAACATGGGAATACAGGAATTGGTGATGACTGGTGATGAATATAACATAATAATACAGGAACTGGTGATAAATCAAACATATAAATGCAGGAACTGGTGATGAATACAACATAAGAATACAGGAACTGGTGATGAATATAATATAAGAATACAGGAACTGGTGATGAATATAACATAAGAATAAAGGAACTGGTGATGAATACAAAATAAGAATACAAGAACTGGTGATGGATATAACATAAAATGCAGGAACTGGTGATGAATATAACATATGAATACAAGACCTTGTGATGAATATAACATAAGAATACAGGAACTGGTGATGAATCTATCATATGAATATAGGAACTGGTGATGAACATAACATAAGAATACAGAAACTGGTGATGACTAGTGATGAATATAACATAATAATACAGGAACTGGTGATGAATATAACATAAGAATACAGGAACTGGTGATGAACGTAACAAAAATACAAGAACTGGTGATAAATAGAACATATGAATACAGGAACTGGTGATGACTATAACATAAGAATACAGGAACTGTTGATGATTATAACATAAGAATACAGGAACTGGTGATGAATACAACATAACAATACAGGAATTGGCGATGAATTTGACATAAGAATACAGAAATTGATGATGATTATAGCATAAGAATACAGGAACTGGTGATGAATATAACATAAGAATACAGGAACTGGTGATGAATATAACATAAGAATACAGGAACTGGTGATGACTGGTGATGAATACAACATAATAATACAGGAACTGGCGATGAATTTGACATAAGAATACAGATATTGATGATGATTATAGCATAAGAATACAGGAACTGGTGATGAATATAACATAGGAATACAGGAACTGATGATGAATATAACATATGAATACAGGAACTGATGATGAATATAACATGAGAATACAGGAACTGACGATGAATATAACATAAGAATACAGGAATTGGTGATGAATATAACATAAGAATACTTGAATTGGTGATGACAGGTGATGACTATACCATAAGAATACAGGAATTGGTGATGAATATAACATAAGAATAAAGGGACTGGTGATGACTGGTGATGAATATAGTATAAGAATACAGGAATTGGTGATGAATATAACATAAGAATACAGGAATTGATTATGAATATAACATAAAAATACAGAAACTGAAGATGAGTATAACATGAGAATACAGGAACTGGTGATGAATATATCATAAGAACACAGAAACTGGTGATGAATATAATATAAGAATACAGGAACTGGTGATAACTGGTGATGAATATAACCTAATAATACAGGAACTGGAGATGAATATAACATAAGAATACAGGAACTGATGATGAATATAACATAATAATACAGGAACTGGTGATGAATATAACATAAGAATACAGAAACTGATGATGAATATAACATAAGAATACAGAAACTGGTTATAAATATAACATAAGAATACAGAAACTGGTGCTGAAGATAACATAAGAATACAAGAATTGGTGATGACTGGTGAATATAACAAATGAATACATGAATTGGTGATGAATATAACATAGGAATACAGGAACTGGGGATGAATATAACAAAAGAATACAGGAACTGGTCATGAATAAAACATGAGAATACAGAAACTGGTGATGAATATAACATAAGAATACAGAAACTGGTTATAAATATAACATAAGAATACAGAAACTGGTGCTGAAGATAACATAAGAATACAAGAATTGGTGATGACTGGTGAATATAACAAATGAATACATGAATTGGTGATGAATATAACATAGGAATACAGGAACTGGGGATGAATATAACAAAAGAATACAGGAACTGGTCATGAATAAAACATGAGAATACAGGAACTGGTGATGAATATAACATACGAATACAGGAACTGGTGATGAATATAACATAAGAATACAGGAACTGGTGATGAATATAACACAAGAATACAGGAACTGGTGATGACTGGTAATGAATATAACATAATAATACAGGAACTGGTGATGAATGAAACATATGAACACAGGAACTAGAGATGAATATAACATAAGAATACAGGAACTTGTGATGAATATAACATATGAATACAGGAATTAGTGATGAATAAAACATAAGGAAACAGGAATTGGTGATGACTGGTGACCAATATAACATATTAATGCAGGAGCTGGTGATGAATATAACATAAGAATACAGGAACTGGTGATGAACATAACAAAAATACAGGAACTGGTGATGAATATAACATATATGTACAGGGACTGGTGATGAATATAACATATGAATACAGGAACTGGTGATGAATATAACATAAGAATACAGGAACTGGTGATGACTGGTGATGAATACAACATAATAATACAGGAACTGGTGATGAATATGATTTAAGAATACAGGAATTGATGATGGTTATAGCATAAGAATACAGGAACTGGTGATGAATATAACAGAAGAATACAGGAACTGATGATGAATATAACATAAGAATACAGGAACTGATGATGAATATAACATGAGAATATAGGAACTGGCGATGGATATAACTTAAGAATACAGGAATTGGTGATGGATATGACATAGGAATACATGAATTGGTGATGACTGGTGATGAATATACCATAAGAATACAGGAATTGGTTATGAACATAACATACGAATAAATGAACTGGTGATGACTGGTGATGAATATAATATAAGAATACAGGAAGTGGTGATGAATATAACATAAGAATACAGGTATTGATTATGAATATAACATAAAAATACAGGAACTGATGATGATTATAACATAAGAATACAGGAACTGGTGATGAATATATCATAAGAACACAGGAAATGGTGATGAATATAACATAAGAATACAGGAACTGGTGATAACTGGTGATGAATATAACATAATAATACAGGAACTGGTAATGAATATAACATAAGAATACAGAAACTGATGATGGATATAACATAATAATACAGGAACTGGTGATGAATATAACATAAGAATACAGAAACTGATGATGAATATAACATAAGAATACAGAAATTGGTGATGAATATAACATAAGAATACAGAAACTGGTGCTGAAGATAACATAAGAATACAAGAATTGGTGATGACTGGTGATGAATATAACATATGTATACATGAATTGGTGATGAATATAACATAAGAATACAGAAACTGGGGATGCATATAACATAAGAATACAGGAACTGGTGATGAAAATAACATAAGAATAAAGGAACTGGTGATTAATATAACATATGAATACAGGAACTGGTGATGAATACAACATAATAATACAGGAACTGGTGATGAATATAACATAAGAATACAGGAACTAGTGATGAATATAACATAAGAATACAGGAACTGGTGATAAATATAACATAAGAATACAAGAATTGGTGATGAATTTAACATAAGAATACAGGAACTGGTGATGAATATAACATAGGAATACAGAAATTAGTGATGCATATAACATAAGAGTACAGGAATTTCTGATGAATATAACACATGAATAAAGGAACTGATGATGAATATAACATAAGACTACAGGAATTGGTGATGAATATAACATAAAAATAAAGGTACTGGCGATGCATATAACATCAGAATAAAATAATTGGTGATGATGCTTTCTGAGCCCGCAAACTGTTGAACTAATGTACAGTATCTTTCAGTGGTGTAGAATCACCACGATTAAATATAACTACAGACATTGTTATAACCATACTGAATTGAGAAAACGTTTTTCGAACCGAATCCTTGCAATACACTTCGAATAATCTTGGATCTCTACAATAATTAAACCATATCCCCTTTCCCCTCTTGACATTCATCACTCAGGCTCGTCATATGATTTGTCGTGTCTGACCACAATTGTTATTTTCAAACCAGTTGACGCTACGGCAATACTCTCAAGTGGTAAGCGACTCGGTGCAGCTTCAGAGCACATACGTATACACTTGCTAAGACCATCTGTTGAGCGCAATCTCCTGCAGCTTCCGGAGCACATATACACTTGCTAAGACCATCTGTTGGGCGTAATCTCCTGCAGCTTCCGGAGCACATATACACTTGCTAAGACCATCTGTTGAGCGCAATCTCCTGCAGCTTCCGGGGCACATATACACTTGCTAAGACCATCTGTTGGGCGTAATCTCCTGCAGCTTCCGGGGAACATATACACTTGGTACGACCATCTGTTGGGCGTATCTCCTGCAGCTTCCGGGGCACATATACACTTGCTGAGACCATCTGTTGGGCGCAATCTCCTGCAGCTTCCGGGGCACATATACACTTGCTAAGGCCATCTGTTGGGCGCAATCTCCTGCAGCTTCCGGGGCACATATGCACTTGCTAAGACTATTTGCTGGGCTCAATTTCTTGCTAATTTGAATCCATGTGTACATAAAACATTTTTAATCAGAAATCCCCTATATTTCCATAAATAAAAAAATTGATTAGATTGGCAGACAATGGTAGCTTTTCTCATTAACCTTGAGTATAGATAGAGTCCAGCAATTGACCATCTTTGATGCTAGCGCGCAACTCTTCCACTGGAAATACTCCCTCCCATAATCAGGAACTTTCCAGTTCACATTCCGAAAAGTTCCCTGTAACAGCCATTACGATCCCTGTAATAATCAAGTAGACTCCCTGTCACAATCAAGAAAAGCGCCCAATCACAAATAAAATTGTTCCTCGTCCCAGTCAAACACGCGTACCAAGACAACGACAAACGCAGCTCGTTGTGTATTAGTGAAACATTCTCCCGGTCACTGTCACTCACGCTCAGTCAAACAGGATTGTATTGTCACCAGTCACTGTCACTCACGCTCAGTCAAACAGGATTGTTTGGTCACCAGTCACTGTCAATCACGCTCAGTCAAACAGGATTGTTTTGTCACCAGTCACTGTCAATCACGCTCAGTCTAACAGGATTGTTTTGTCACCAGTCACTGTCAATTACGCTCAGTAAAACAGGATTGTTTTGTCACCAGTCACTGTTAATCCCGCTCAGTCAGACAGGATTGTTCTGTTATTCACTCCAGCCTTCTCACCAGCCAACTTGCATGCAGTGCATCCATCATCAACACAAGTAACATCAAACGAGCTCGGCAATGATATGAAGCCACGGTTTGGGCATCCCTATAACGGTTCTGTCACTCTCTGTCGCACCCAGCACTACCCATCAAACAGAGACTCGCTGACAAGGGAGCTCCTTATGCAACCCATACCCAATGCAGCACTAACGCCCTTGACTGCCAAGGTGGACGGAGACGTGTCACGATGAAGCCTCGGGGTAAGGAGCCCTATGATCAGACTCGACGGTTCTCCTCTGATATACCCCATGCTGCGAGGCAACAACGGTTCTCCTCTGAAATACCTCCTGCTGTGAGGGAACGATGGTTCTCCTCTGATATACCCCCTGCTGTGAGGCAACAACGGTTCTCCTCTGAAATACCTCATGCTGTGAGGCAACGATGGTTCTCCTCTGATATACCCCTGCCGCAAGGCAACGACGGTTCTCCTCTAAAATACCTCCTGCTCTGAGGCAACGACGGTTCTCCTCTGATATACCCCCTGCCGCGAGGCAACGACGGTTCTCCTCTGAAATACCTCCTGTTGTGAGGCAACAACGGTTCTCCTCCGATATACCCCCTGCCGCGTGGCAACAACGGTTCTGCTCTGAAATACCTCTTACCGTGAGGCAACGACGGTTCTCCTCTGATATACCCCCTGCCGCGTGGCAACGACGGTTTTTCTCTGAAATACCTCCTGCTGTGAGGCAAAGACTGTTCTCTTCTGAAATACCTACTGCTGTGAGGCAACGACGGTTCTCCTCTGAAAGACCTCCTTCTGTGAGGCAACGATGGTTCTCCTCTGTCATACCCCCTGCCGCGAGGCAACGACGGTTCTCCTCTGATATACCCCCTGCCGCGCGGCAACGAAGATTCTCCTCTGATATACCCCCTGCTGTGAGTCAAGTTCAATATCTCTCTGGTCAATTTCTCATATAACCGAGTGTATATCCAGCCCACTCCGTGTCTCTGGCGATCCTTGCCAATAGCTTAGTCCGCGCCTAATTTACTCCCTGTCCAGTCCACTACGTATCCAGTTTAAGCATGTTTACCCCACTACACATCCGGCTCATTTTCTGCGCATCCTACTCCGTGCTCAGTTTATTTCTTTTTCAGCTTACTATCTCCCCACCACACTTCATATCCAGCTGACTCCTCATACGATCCCACTGTATCTCCAGCCACTGCTCCCCAATAGTCTCTCTCTCCAGCAGCCCTAGAGGCAGACAGTGATGAAGACCCAGCAACTGCATTCCGCTGACGGGATCCGTCCCAGCCTGTAATCGTAACCAGGCTCTCGACGTATCATTTAATTACCGTGCCAGAGGAGGGGCCGGAGAGTAGGAGCGGCGGCGGGTAATGCTCTACATTATCATCAGATGGGGCGGAGTTAGGGCATCCCTCCCATGTCCCTCTCTCCCTTCCCCCAACTCCCTTCTCACATCTACCCCCCATTATGAGAATAGGAGTGCATGTGGTCAAATATCCTCTAGTTTACTGTACCTACAAAGCCTCTAAATTCCCACCAGGTATCTCTGATCATTTCTGTAACAACTTCTTTTGGCGGCTGGTGGCAATATTTGCCTAATAATTAGTTGACCAGAAAAATATCATACGTATCCAGAAGATGTGCTTGGATATTCAATACTGCGTTTAAATGCGAGAATAAACTGAAGCCCTCTAGTGGCTGCAAGGTGCGGTAACCAAGACACAATAATAGGGTTAAAGTAGAGATCCTAGTCTAACTTTGTGAAGTCTTTGATGTGATCATGCAGGAATGTGCGCCACATGCATGTGAGTTTCACACAGCCTAACATGTTTGACACGTAATCAGGGAACTATGTGTGTGTTTTGCGCTGCTGATAATCCATGTAGTTTGGCAGAGAGGTATTTAATTAGCAAGGCAAACTGTCAGTGCGCTCCCATTTGTCAGCTGCAGGCAGCGGTCGTACTTAGATTGCTTTGGTATACGGTTACAGGTGATTTGTCAACTCTTTTCCAAGAGTACCATGAAACTATTATCCCTTGTTAGCGAGGGTTCGCCCTTGAGTTTCTTCACTTGAATCTGTCATAGCTTCGGGCAGGAATACACATATTTTCAAGTTATGGAAGTTTTCTCGTTTGTTTGTTCCTCATTCAAACGTTAGTAACGATAAGAACATTGTAGTAGTAGTTGGAAAGATTATTTTTGTACTAGGATATGTAACACCACATGTCAGGAAGAACCTGTTTCCCATTGGGCAGCAGTGAAAAGTTTTTTACCTTATGATAGATTACTGTACCGTAGCGAGCAAAAATTCGTTCATGGTTAGTCTGTAACCGGAAAAACAAATTCAACTTTCCCCACGTGTAATTTAACTTCATGTTGAAATTTATTACGGTACTATGTGTGGACAAAGCCTCTTAATGGCTTTGAGTTCAAATATAGAGCTCGCTACTGTACATAGTCACCTCGGAAATGGAGTTTCCAGTTATGCCTGAATGCTTGTATGGTTTCTGAAATTATAACACAACATTTCCTGTAATTGCACAAATTCTGAAAATCTGAACCAGGTTGAATGTATTGGGGGCGACCATACAAGGCGTTCAAATCACAAGTCATTATTTTGTGAATGTAATAAAAGTTTTATTCGAGTCAAATTATCATTGTTCTTAGCTCATTCAATGTTTATTCAACCCTCCAAAATAACTGTGAGTATTCTTCAACATGATATATTTACACTGAACAATTTATAGACTTTTCAATAAATTTATATCGCCCTTCATCTCGCATTAAATTGAACAAAAATCTGACTGCCTCCACCAGCGCCATATCATTTGATTCACTCTGAATGAACTTCCACCTCACATCGAACCAACCATCATTTCACTTCCACAACCCCGCACATTAACAACTTCGCTCCACTCTACGTACCACCGAACCAACCCTAATCTTACTCCCTCAACATCGCACCTTATCTACAGCTCCACCCTTTCCTGTATCTCACCCCACATCCCGCCCGCCACCCTCCTCCGACTCCCGCAAATGATGTAATGAGATGGAAATGCCGCGCGTGCCTCTCCCTGCTAACCGCTTGGGCTGAGTACCATGGGGAGCCAGGAGGGTGTGACAGGCGAGGCACGGCGTGACGGGTGAGGCAAGGCATCACGGGCGAGACATGGCGTGGCAGGCGTGATACGGTGTGACGGGTGAGACGTGGCGAGAAGGGTAAAGCATAACGTGGGTGACGGGCGAATAGGGCGTGTTGTGGAGAAATATGGCGTGGCGTGACGGGAGGAGATATGGCGTGACATAATTGGAGAAGACATGTCGTAGCTTGATGGGCGAGACAAGGTGTGGCGTCATGAAAAAGACATGACCAAGGGGTGTCGGAAGGAGACTTGATGTGGCAGGACGGGTGAACGAGGCGCGGTTCTGTCCTATTGAGTCTAGTCATACCGGCGTTGGTTTTTGTAATTCTAGCGACATGGCTTGATTCTATAAGAGACGGCATGGCGTGAGGTGGCGAGTGGCGACATTATCTACCTTGACAAAATTTGCCCACACAGTAGGTTGCACGTTTTGATCAGACATATGATACGATTACGAGAACTGTGGTGGCAGAACGAGTGTTGATGACAGGTGGTGACAGTGAGGCAGGACGCGCCATGCATAACAGAGTTATGAACAACACTGTGATGACAGGTGGTGACAGTGAGGCAGGACGCGCCATGCATAACACAGTTATGAACAACACGGTGATGACAGGTGCTGGCAGGTGGTGACAGTGAGGCAGGACGCGACATGCATAACATTGTTATGAACTACACGGGGATGACAGGTGATGGCAGGTGGTGACAGTGAGGCAGGACGCGTCATGCATAACACAGTTATGAACAACACGGTGATGACAGGTGATGGCAGGTGGTGACAGTGAGGCAGGACGCGACATGCATAACATAGTTATGAACTACACGGCGATGACAGGTGATGGCAGGTGGTGACAGTGAGGCAGGACGCGCCATGCATAACACAGTTATGAACAACACGGTGATGACAGGTGATGGCAGGTGGTGACAGTGAGGCAAGACGCGCCATGCATAACACAGTTATGAACTACACGGTGATGACAGGTGATGGCAGGTGATGACAGTGAGGCAGGACGCACCATGCATAACACAGTTATGAACTACACGGTGATGACAGGTGATGGCAGGTGATGGCAGGTGATGACAGTGAGGCAGGACGCACCATGCGTAACACAGTTATAAACTACACGGTGATGACAGGTGATGGCAGGTGATGGCAGGTGATGACAGTGAGGCAGGACGCGCCATGCATAACACAGTTATGAACTACACGGTGATGACAGGTGATGGCAGGTGATGACAGTGAGGCAGGACGCGCCATGCATAACACAGTTATGAACTACACGGTGATAACAGGTGATGGCAGGTGATGGCAGGTGATGACAGGTGATGGCAGGTGATGACAGTGAGGCAGGACGCACCATGCATAACAGTTATAAAGTACACGGTGATGGCAGGTGATGACAGGTGGTGACAGTGATGCAGGACGCGCCATGCATAACACAGTCATGAACTACACGGTGATGACTGGTGATGGCAGGTGATGACAGTGATGCAGGACGCGCCATGCATAACACAGTCATGAACTACACGGTGATGACAGGTGATGACAGGTGGTGACAGTGATGCAGGACGCGCCATGCATAACACAGTCATGAACTACACGGTGATGACAGGTGATGGCAGGTGATGACAGTGATGCAGGACGCGCCATGCATAACACAGTTATGAACTACACGGTGATGACAGGTGATGGCAGTTGGTGACAGGTAATGGCAAGTGGTGACAGTGAGGCAGGACGCACCATGCGCACAGTTATGAACTACACGGTGATGACAGGTGATGGCAGGTGGTGACAGGTGATGGCAGGTGGTGACAGTGAGGCATGACGCACCATGCGCAGCACAGTCATGAACTACACGGTGATGTCAGGTGATTGCAGGTGGTGACAGGTGATGGCAGGTGGTGACAGTGAGGCAGGGCGCGCCATGCGCAGCACAGTCATGAACTACACGGTGATGACAGTTGATGGCAGGTGGTGACAGGTGATGGCAGGTGGTGACAGTGAGGCAGGACGCGGCATGCGCAGCACAGTTGTTAACTCGACACGGATCGTATAGCAACGCGTGTTCCCAATCATGAATAAATATACCTGCGTAGTGTTATTATTCGTTAGATGATACTTCAATAGAACGGGTCCACAACAGTTGGAAGATACGATACCATTTTAGCGTGAGAAGTACAGTCAAGGGCACTGTCGCCTTACCGAACTGCATCGGAACACTTCAGAATAGAAGAATTAAATCCGTCATCCGAAAGTCCTATGCATTATCAGGAGGTACGAGTGGCATTCAAGTCAATAACCTAAAGTTATAATCAGTTGCTCCTCTGGGTGTTTTAATGTTCTCATAGCCGGCAAGAAATTAATGAGTAACTGGTGTTTAGAGTGTACCAAGACAGCAACAAACGCAGCTCGTTGTGAATTATTAAGTAACTGGTGTTTAGAGTGTACCAAGACAGCAACAAACGCAGCTCGTTGTGAATTATTAAGTAACTGGTGTTTAGAGTGTACCAAGACAGCAACAAACGCAGCTCGTTGTGAATTATTAAGTAACTGGTGTTTAGAGTGTACCAAGACAGCAACA
>SDVV010024410.1:0-12591 GCA_016164225.1 Gammarus roeselii
AATGAAGAAAACAGGATTTGGGTGACTGATTTCGAAACAATTCAGACGTATGTAACAGAGTTCAAAGAAAATAAGAAGGTATATCTTGAAATTTATATGTCCCAAGCAGAAAACTTCCACACATGTAAGAAAGTTGGGTTTGTGGAAAATAAATTCTATCTAGGGACTGAAGAAAATCTGGAGTATATGATGGAGTTTCTTTCGGATAAAGATTGGAGGTACATTGAATTGGATAAGATTCGAATAATTAAAGTTTGCACAGAAGAAGAAGAAGAACATTTATGGAAATGCGGGGATCTACATTTACGGAGACATGGGGATGGAATAGGTTTCCGAATTCGTATCAAAGATATGATGGAGTATATGAAGGAATTTGAGAGGAGACTGCTACAAAGTGATGATGAGTACGGTTGTATGTACGCACCATGTTGATACAGAAAATGCAGAAACATTGATACATCCAGCAAGATTGGGTGACTGTACGAGCAATGTTGTAATGGAAAAAACGAGATAGAAGTCATTGATGATGTCAGCAATATCTGTTATTAATACTAATAATGCAGGAATAAACCGTGTCAATCCCTAATCAAATGATTATAATATCCTAAAACTCAAAGGTTATGCAATGAATTTGCATAAAACGTGTAAGTAGGAGGCAACATCGAATTGTCGTGAAAAATTTGGTAGATCAAAATTGGAAGTGTGTATCAAAACTGCATAGGCTACATCAATAAATGTTGAGTCAAGTGAAGTTAATTTGTTATGGATTGTATATATCAATGACAAAATACCCTACATAAGTTAGGTAAGGTTAGGTTTTTGACGTGTACATACGTATACAGGTCTACAGACGTACATACATACGTAATTGTTCGCCAAAGCGAGTGATAATAGGCTCAAAGATATGCAGACGCATTATAATAGCAAGTTGTATGACATGATTGGAGTCAGTGTTACGTGGACGATAAGTGGTTACGGACGGATCATCCTCAAATAGATAAAAATGGATGTTCAAGTGACAAAAATTAGTTTACATATTTTGGAAGAATAAATCTCCGAAGATGATATGAGTCGGATCGAGGATATATTGACAAGTGATGAAGATATCAGATATCTCAGAATGGGTAAAACAAGAATCAAAAGAGTGGGAGATAACATTCATATATGGATGAAAGAAAAAAGAAGTTGACTCTGGGTAACTGACATAGACGGGTTTCAGTCGTATGAAACAAACTTCAAGGGTAATAAGAAAGCAACTCTCGAAATTGATATGCTCCGAGTGGAAAATCATCATGATTGTAATACAGCTGAAGTGGTGGGCAACGTTTTTTTCCTGAGAACCAAAGAAAACCAAAGAAGTTCAAGGAGAAGAAAAAGAATTACATTTGTGGACTCGAGGGCACGGAACAGCCTTCGGTGTTCGCAACAAAGATATGGTGGATTATATGATAGATTTTGAGAGGAAACCTAAACATCGTGATGATGGGTATGGGTGACTGTACGAGCCATGCTGTAATCGAAAAAACTAGTTAGAAGTCATTGATAATGTCAGCAAGATCTGTAAATGATACTAATTAAAGTATGTAAATCGTAAATCAATTGTTTATAATATCCTACAACTCAAAGGTTAAGCGATGAAATTGCATACATTGCGTTGGTCGAAGGAAACAATGAATTTGTTGAATACGGTAGGAGAATATATTTCAAGGGTTGCAACGCTACCCATAAACCTATCTCGGGGTAAATGCTGTATATGTGCGACAAAATGGTGAGATATAAGTCAGAGTCCGATGAGAAAAGTATTCAATCAATATTGGGATTCTGTTGTGGAAGGATGGGTTATAGCTGGAGTCCTCGATTGTTCGAAAGAGTTGGGGTGATGGGGGTCTGTAAACTATGCCAGAAAGGAATACAATTGAATAAACATAAATCGACGAGTAACGTGTGGAGACATTTGAAACGCAGTCATCGTGAAGAGTTTGAACAATTATTGGAAAGAAAAAAAGGTAGATCGACTGTGCAAGTCGTCAAAGAATGAAGTGTCAGGAGATATTGGAGAAAAAATGTGGTAGACCTAGTAGGAGATGAAGTCGTCCCATTTGTATGATGATGGAAACAAATATGAATTACTTGTAATATTCAATCCATCTAAGATTGAAAAATCTGACCACTCGGGTAACATATATGAGTCGAGATTGATTGCGAAGTAGAAGTAATTAGGTGTCAAAACTGCAAAGGATAGATCAAAAAGTAGAGACAAGTGGAGAAATGTATTATGCATTGTATAAAACAATGACTGAATACCGTACATCAGTTAGGTTAGGATCGGATAGGATGATTTCTTCTCTTAACATAACATAGTAAGAAGCTGATGCAGATGAAATATCTTGTATCAACAGCAAGGGATGTTGTTCTATGGGATAGGTTAGGTTGGGAATGTATTAATGAATCCGGCAGTGTGTGGCAACCCTTCTGCACAAAATGTGTGTAAATGCGTACATGGTAGCCCATACATATGCCAACGCAGTGAAGGTAACGATCCTGTATGTATAAATTGGACTCATATGTGTACTCTTCAGATAGCGATTCGCTTTCGGGGAAGAAAGATGCCACCCAGTTTGAAGTGGAAATATTTTAACAGGAATGAAAAGACGGGGGTATGTGTTATTTGCAGTGCTGAGATAAAATTAAGCAAATCAGGCTCCACATTCGGGCTTTGGCAACATCTGAAAGGACAGCATTATCTTGAATATGCTAATCTTGAAAATGAACGAGGAAATATGACCTCAAAGGATGCTATGGGCGTATTGATAGAACATAATAATCCGGACTTGGGTTTCCAATATAATGAGAAAGACAGTGCTCAAAATGGCGCGAGCGTAAAAAAAAGTATGTTGCCACTAACACTCAAGCTGAGAATGTATGAAGATTGGGTGAAAATGGCTAAATCGAAATGGTGGGAGAAAGACCCAAGCCATAACCGAAATTGAAAATAATGAAAATAAGGGGAACGTGGGATACTTTCAGTGAAATGGATATCAGTGACAGTGATATTGAAATGGGTGAAGAAAAAAAAACTGCTAAAGTTGAAGGAAACCGAATTATCAAATGGGGTAATGCAAGGGTGACAAGTATAAGAAGTGTTAAATTGCATAATAAAATCAAATGTTTATCTGATTTTGTTTCAAAATTATTGGAAATGAAACACGAGGAGAGAGAATCATGTCTCAAACGTTTGAGTGCTAGGAGAATTGTGTATATATCGGAAATCTGCGGGAATATAATTTATGGTAATGTAGGCAATAGCAAGAAGAAACCTGAAACGATTCGATGTCATAAACATGTAACAGTAATTAAAAAATTAGCGTTCATGAAAAGCTCGCTGAAGACTAAATAGAAAGTTTTGGTTACAAGGATAGGATTGCAAGTGTTGCATACACTTCTCTCATAGGTCGACGTTTATCTTAAATGTGTACTAAGGGCGTTAGTCTAGAACATCAATAGATTAAAGAAAAAAAAAAAACACCCAGATGATAAATCCTACACCGATATGACGAGTTGACAGCTTCAGGTGAGGAATAAATATTCGTCATTGATAAAGAACCCACAGACTGTCACTGGTTTCAAGGATCAAGATAACACAAGAGAGCGGGGTCGGAGTCATTATTTTTGTTTCGCGAAGATGCTCACATCAAATTTTTGGTGTGAAAAGGTTATGATTTCGTAAAATGAAATCCCATGTATATATATGTATACATAATTATGTCAAAATCTATTATCAATAAAAATAATATATCTAATAAATCTTTGTTTGCAATATCCTAAATTTAACTTGATTGAACTAGCATTGAAATGCACTAAAACACCTCTTGCCTTACGTTGAAAATGTGATAGATATTAAGCTAATTGAAGTTGTACACAGCTCCCTCAGCAAATATATCTCATTAGGTGAAGGGTAGCTAAACCATACATGCTCTAGGACCTCTCCATCCAGTAAATTGTCTTCTAAATGTTAAAGTATACATTTTGCAAGGGATCAATAACGAAAATTCCATAAAGATGCATAATGGACATACACCTCTTAGACATACATTCCTCCAAAATATTCGACATTTAACTCTGAGATCATGGGAATAACGCTATTTTTTACTATGATACCATTCAAATCTAGAACAAATTTCTAGACCTATTCCAGTTACATATAATACTTCAGACATATCTTGCATCTGATTCACCCATCGTCTCTGAACAACATCAAGCAAAGTTACATCCTGGATATAACCAATAATTAGCCTGGTATGAGTCTCCAGTTTAAAGGTTAACCCCGATATTGACACGGAAAAATGCGGTAATCGTCTTTGTCTGAATACATGGACATCTCCAAGAAGCCCAACAAAAAATCATTTGTACGATGAAACAAATAAATGACTGCTGGGACTAATGAAAAAGCGAAACGACCAACGAATACCCGAGTGAGATTATTTGCTTGCAACCAACGTGATACAGTATGATGCTTGCATGTCCGAGGCCTCAGACCAGCAGCTAAGGGTTGCAAAATAGTAAAATACTCATGTGAAATAATACCGTAAAACAAATACGAAGAATATTAGGATTGCGGTCGTATCGATAACCCACAGAAATAGTACCACCCGAGAACACTTTTGCGTGAAAAAAAATATGAAAGCACGTCAACATGAACATGTTGTAACCTGTAAATATTCATAGCCTATATTCAACATCAAGCTGGCTTCAAGCATCTCACCGCTAAAACCTCCACCAAAACAACCTCCGAAAATGAGTCAAATAAATCACAACTAGCTATACTATCCTAATATATACCCATATTTCTTGCATAACTATATCGAATATACTAACAATTCAGGTTTGAGCAGTAAAAATTTCTATTCAAAATGAGTCATTCAATAACAAACAAAGTAATATATATCATACCGCGCGAAATATTCCAATACAATCATATATATCGTTGATAAGACCTAATAACCAACATCTATATATTCTGTACGTAAGCAATCGTAAATGCAAGCAATTAGATACCGAAAGGAATCTGAAAGATATCGTAAGAAAAAACAATTCTCCAAGAGAACCATATATCTCGAGATAAGATCATTGTGTGACAGTTGACATATAAAGACCATCGAGCTAATTACCATTTGCGGTTCGGACACCGCCTGACTCCGGTCAAGCCCTCCCCTCTTCCCCACCCGGCACTGGCAGTCTCTATGTACCGTAAGTAACTCACTTGACCAGAATAGAACTAAATAAACATATAACTACATTGTTCGAGATATACAGCGACTAAGTCAGACACACTAACAAATAACATACATCCTAACAAATACATCGGCCGACTCACAAAAGACTTGCGTTCATGGTATCTCTATGTATCATCAGTAATTAACTCGACCATAAGATCAATTTGGCTTAACATAAAACTACAATGTCCGAGATATACAGCGACTAAGTCAGACACACTAACAAATAATATACATCCTAAGAAATACAACGGTCGACTCATAAAAAACTTGCGTTCCTGGTATCTCTATGTATCATCAGTAATTAACTTGACCATAAGATCAATTTGGCTTAACATATTACTACAATGTCCGAGATATACAGCGACTAAGTCGAACACATTAACAAATAACATACATCCTAACCAATACATTCGATAAAAGGTTCAAAGATCTAGTCATCGCCAATCTAATTCCTTCACAAAAAGCATACATGGAGTCACTAATTAACGCCTATCTAATTCCTTCACATCCGCGTCTTGGTGGCCCTAATTATCGCCTATCTAATTCCTTCACATCCGCGTCTTGGAGGCCCTAATTATCGCCTATCTAATTCTTTTACATCCGCGTCTTGGTGGCCCTAATTATCGCCTATCTAATTCCTTCACATCCGCGTCTTGGTCCGGCTCTTTTATCCCTATCTAATTCCTTCACAGGGCTGTTTTGGCATCCCTAATTATCGCCTATCTAATTCCTTCACAGGGCCGTCTTGGCACCCCTAATTATCGCCTATCTAATTTCTTTACAGGGCTGTTTTGCTCCGGCTCTTTTATCTCTATCTAATTCCTTTACAGGGTCGTTTTGGTGGTATACCTACTACTGTTGTTGTTGGAAAGTAGCGTTGTAGGGAAAAGGCGGGTCTGAGCGGCTGGATGGGAGAGCGGCTGATATTGCACGGATTCCGGTTTCATTAGACTTGTTGCGGATAATATAGGAGGGAGGATGTGTAGTAGGCGGTAGAGTTGATGAATGCAGGGAAAGTCCCTGGTATGGATGGTGGTGCGACAGAGTGACTGAAAAGGATTGGAATAACGATTGTCGAATGGCTGGTGAGGCTACTAAAGCTGTGTTTTATAGCGGGTGGCGCAGTGCTTGCGTAGTTCCGCTAAACAAGGGCGAAGGAGATAAACATGAACGCTGCAACTCAAGAGGTGTCAGTTTATTATTTGTGGTCAATAAGTTGTACGGGAGAGTGCTGATCAAAAGGATTACAGACTGTACAGATGGTCAATTGGAGGGGAGTTGTAGAGGGTGTGCCGATCAGATTTTCACAGTAAGATAAGTCTCTAAGAAGAACCTTGCGAGGGTCTTGCGTTAAATGGAATGAGCGGAAATCTGTTGAAAGCAGTAGAACTAGTAGGTCTGGGACGGGTTGAATAGTCCATTCTAGCAGTATTCAAAAAATGAATCGGCAGTACCCATCGTTCATGGTCTGCCGGATGCTGGAGGCTCCAACGGAGGTTGTTGCCAACCTTGCGGCATTAGTCCTAACGCCACATTTTCTTAGTAAGGGGTTGAATTAGTCTCCCAATGGTTAACGAAGCGGGTTTTAAATATATTTACGTTATTCCTGTTAACCGCATCATGAGGTAAAGGGTTCCAAGCTGTGGTTATCTTGATTGGAAAGAAGTTTTTGGCCACTGATGTTGGGAATGGTTTTAACTGTGATTTTTGACCATGATTTCTGTTCCTTGGTTTTTAATCTCGATCAAAGGGTCCCTCAGAGGTAGCAGTTTAGAGTTTCTTTGTTGACAGAAGAGCATGTGTCAGAGTGGGAAGCGAGTTGATTGATTGGCTTACATTGAAAGTGGGTTTGAGGGAAGGATACGTTAAGACTCCCTGGCTGTTCAGTCTCCACAAGAAGTAGTAATAGGAGTTTCTTCTGTTTTCCCCCGGAGTCCCAACGCGAAGTTAATGCAGACTCCCCTGTGACTGGATCCTGCGTGCTAGATGCAGATGCAGATACGGATACAGTCACAAGTTCTGACAAGGAAGTCACAGCAGCCGCTCTGAGAGAACGCTGAGGCAAGCTGCCGCTGTTGTGTAAACAGTGGCCTTGACTGTCTGGCAAGGTCACAGCAGCCGCTATGAGAAATGCTGAGGCAAGCTGCCACTGTTGTGTAAACAGTGGCAGTGTCGGACAAAAAAGTCGCAGCAAGAGTTCATGCAGGAGATATAGCTGGGGGTTATAACAAGAGACAGTAATGATTGCATTCAATTAAGATGTCGTACGTAGGCAATGTTGAGAGGTTGGTTCTAAGCCATTTTGTTACGTGCGGGAAGGGCCTGCGTGCCCCAGCAACCGATTCTACAATGTTGAACTGCAGGATGTTTTAGAACAGAGGGTATTAATTGTAAGGTTATGTTGCACTTTCGTTAAGGCTGGTTGCCGTGTTATTGGTAGGATGTTGGCCCTAAGCCTAGTTGTTACTTATATGCCTTATTGCTAGTATAACTGTGACATTGTTTAGGAGGAGTGACCGGGATTTTGTCCCAGCGAGTGGTGGGCGCTGACGTCACAGTTTAGACTATATAGGGCGATGTCACTAAGTAACGAGAGATTATTCACAACCTAACCATGTGAAGGACACGTCGTATTACACGTCCTACAGCCCGGCAGTTTCGCCGCTAAGCCCAAACTTTCATGCCATAGACTCTACAAGTTAGACGACTTTTCAACGTTAGCGTAGACACTTAGAATTAGACGACTCTTCAAGATCCAAAGCACTTGGACCGTATCAATTCATCACCGTCTTCAATTATATTACTAAATCAGAAAAACAGTAGCATTTAGGAAAAACAGCAGAGATCTACAACGTGCATAGAGTTCGACGCCAAGGGGGTCAGTCGGACGACAGCCCAGGATCGCTGGACGCGCACCGCTGGACGTGGTCGCGGAGTAGCACCATCATCCGGCATTTGGAGCATAGCACTGCAGGTCACTGACCCAGGTGCGCGCGTACTTTGTCACTAAATCTACATCTACGTGTTGATAACTCGATACTACATCCAATCGGTTGTTTGGAGGGTTTTTCTTCCTGTAATTAGGTTATACCTGGGGTTTTCTTTCAAGTGATCCTCATGTGTTGTATTAGGATAGCGACCAAACGTGGTATAACAGAGCTATAGGCTAGTACACATATATGTATTTGAACTGTCTTTACTGTTTTTTTTCTCTGCACACAGTTGTGCATAGTAACGATAGGCTGCGTCATCTGTGAGTGGGTAGTAATTTGAAGCCAGTCTCAGGGTTTTCTTGAGCATAAATATATTAGGAATTCTTTCAATGGTCCCAGTGGTTTCAATTCCTTTCACATAGTAGCAGACGTATGGAAACCCTTTTCTCACATATTATCTCCTAGATCCACTCAACTGAGTAGCTGGAGAGTGTCATTTTGGGTAAACACCCTAGACCCCTCCTGGGTCGGGCGAACTCACAGCCCGTCGGTCATTGATAAGTATCTATCTGTACATGATTTGATTGCCTTTGATTTCTTTTAATTAATCGGGCGGGCACACCCCCGTATGGCAATTGAAAAGTGGCAAAGTAGGTGCAGCGAAGATTACGAGTGGGTTCAACGCAGATTTCAAGTACGTTTAACGTAGATTCCGAGTAGGTTTACCGTAGGTTCCGAGTAGGTTTAACGTAGATACAGAGTAGGTTCAACGCAGATTCAGAGTAGGTTTACCGTAGATTCAGAGTTGGTTTAACGTAGGTTCCGAGTAGGTTTAACGTAGATACCGAGGAGGTGTAACATGGATACCGAATAGGTTTAACGTAGATACAGAGTAGGTTTAACGTAGATACCGAGTAGGTTTAACGTAGATAGCGAGTAGGTTTAACGTAGATAGCGAGTAGGTTTAGTGTAGATTCCAAGTAGGTTTAGCGCAGGCTCCGAGTAAGTTTACCGTAGTAGGAGCAGCAGCCGCTTCTGCGCTCCACCGGAGCCCCAACGCGAAGTCATCGCTCGCCAGCCTGCAGGGCCCATGCGGGCGTCTAACGATACATAATTATATAACTAATACAAAATAGATCACCATGAAAAAAGAGCACAGATAAATAATAGAGCCCACAAAAGAAGAAATACTAAAACACTAAAATAAAGTGTTAATGATCTATAAAATGAATTATCATCCATCCACCCCAAGACCTTCACAAGGATAAAGTGATCGGGGAGGTGAACGCAAGTGTATTAAGTCATGGTTTGGAGCTGTTGGAAACGAATGAGCAGAATTGGCAGTTGAGCTAGTTACTGTTTGCAGATGATACGGCACTGGTAGTGCATTCGGAGGAGAAGCTGTGTATGCTAGCATCGAAGTCTGGTAGAGGGTGTGAGAAGAGAAAGCTTCGAGTGAATCTGAAAAAAAACATAGTAATGAGATGCTCGTCGACTGTCGATGCGAGCAAAATTAGTGTCCTCCTACAGATACAGATACAGACAGTAGGCGAATCCCCCAAGTTTGAAGGTGGCCTATGGCAAGGCGCATCCCACACCCTCACACAACTTAGTCCTTTTGCGCTAAAGGGTCCGGCCGGAAACCCCACAACGCACACTCTGGGTCACAGTGCTGTCCGAGATCCTTGCCAGCATCAGTGCCGAACAGCGGGACTGGTTTACCCCCACCGCGTCATAATGACCTGGCCTCCCCACCCACTGCAATTCCGTTTCTCAACGAGACGTCAAAGGTGGGAAAGCACATCAGGGCAGCGTCAAAACTCAACCATTCACAATCTTTCTCCACTCACGCCTATTTACTGCACGCTCTCGCTACCTCCAAATTCAAATACACTCTGTCCTCCAATTTCTTTACCATCCCCGTTCTGATTCCAGCTACGTCGTTACTGAACCTGTCTCTCAGCGACACTCTAGCCATGCTCCTCGAACATTTCATCTCGAAAACATTCAACCCTCTTCTCTCCTCTGCTCTCAACCTTAAACTCTCAGCTCCATATAGCACAGTTGGGCCAACGACACCCACGCAAAACCTTCTCTTTTCTTTCATCCCCAACGACCTGCAGCTCATTACACTTTTCACCGCTCCAAGCCCTTTACACCCCTCCCTCACTTGCGATTTCACCTCAGTTTCCACTAGTTTATTCTTCTACACATGGGAGCCCAGATACTTAAAACACTGAACTTCTTCCCGAAACTCTCCATTGAGGAGAACACTAATTCTGCCCGCAACAACAGTTTTTGAGTATCCCATTACTTTTGTTTTACTCACGTTCATTTGAAACTTCCTCTTCTCGTACACTTTATCAAACTCAGGCACTAGCCTACATAGCTTTTCCTTTGAATCCGCCACCAGCGCCGTTGATTAACTGGCTCAACTGCCAACTTCGCCCATTCGCTCCCAACATAACAGACTGATACGTCTCGAGTTGCAGCATTCATTTTCATCCCCTTTGCTCTTATATAGCGGAACAATGCAGGCACTGCGCCACTCACTCGGTACCACGCCTGCCACAAAACACAAGTTCAGTAACCTCACCAACCATTCGACAATCGTTACTCCACCCTTCTTCAGGCACTCGGTCGCAACGCCATCCAAACCAGGGGCTTTCCCTGCTTTCATCACGTCCACCGCCTCCTGCACCTCTTCCCTGGTAATGTCCGCAACAAGTCTTTCTCGAAATTGACATCAGAGCACCACCACCCACAGCAACAATGTAAGCCTCTCTGTCATCCTCGACCTTCAACAACTCATCAAAATACTCGGCCCACCTCTTCCGTACATCACCACTTTCCAACAACAACTGGCCGTTTTCATCTTTCACCACTTCCTCCTTTCCGGTCTCTCCCTTTCTCACCCTCTTCACCTCTTTCCAGAACATCTTTTTGTTCTCCTCAAAATTCTGGTACAGCAGTCTGTCCCACCTGGCATCAGCGTCCCTTCTGGCTCTCCTCACCACCCGCTTCACTTCGTTCCTCCTCTTTTTGTAGCTTTCATAAGCCACCTCTGACTTCACCTGCAACCACTCCTCAAGGGCTCCTCTTTTCCGTGCCACCGCCAGTTTGACCTCCTCGTTCCACCACTCACAGCCTTTCCTCCTGCACCCTCCCACACGTCGCGCACCACACACCTTCTTCGCACATCTCAGCAGAACATCCCTTAATGTCTCCCATTCTTCCTCCACATCTCTCAGGTCCTCTCCTCTCACGTTGTCATATTCTTCCTTCAACGCCTGCTGGAACTACTCGGCTCTACTTATCACATTCAGTCCACTCACTTTCACTACCTCTCTCCCTCCTCCCACTCGTTTGTTGCCCTTCCACTTCTGCTCCACTCTTAATCTACCTTCCACCAGCAGATGGTCAGACACTCCTTCACCCTCCCCTCTCAACACCCGCACATCCAACAGCCTCCTCACCACCCTCTTCGATATCAGCACAAAATCCATCAGTGCTCTTTCCACCATCCTCCAGGTGGTAACAACCGTGATTAAATGCATGAAAAAATCTCGAACGATGACACATAATTCGTGGTTAGGCTGGTTAGGTTAGGATAGGATGATTAGTTCTTTTAACATAACTTACCGTGAAGATGATGCACATTAAATATCTTGTAACAAAAGCGAGGGGTGTAGTTCTATAGGTTAGGTTAGGTTTTTGATGATTTACTAGATCAAAATTGAAAGTGCATATCGAAACTGTAAATGAAAGATCAAAATGTAGAGCCATGTGGAGAGATTTGATATGAATATATCATAACCAATGAATAAGTATCATATGTATGCAGTAAAAATCTCGAACGATGATACATATTTCATGGTCAAGTTGGTTAGGTTTGGTTGGGTTGCCTAGGTATTATGCATCCGACAGTAAATGGTAACCCATTTTGCACAAAAAATGTGTGTAAATGCCTTTAGGGTGCCCCATACAGGTGCCAACGCAGTGACGCTAACGATCCTGTATGTATAAATTTCACTAATTATGTACATTAGACATGTTTATATCATAGATCTTGTCGACTGCAGACCTTACATTACAGGTCTGAAATAAAAATGTTAGAGTGTATTAATTCAATATTTGTTATAATAAACAAAAATGGTAGGAGCAACACATCCAACACTACAAAAAAATCTTATTCTAACGGTAAAAACCATACATAAAACTTGCTAACGCTTTAACATCCATAACAATCACTGACCTATGAGGTAAAGCTTACATAAACGTTTTAAACTCTACAGTCTTCTAACGAACGATGACCTAACATTACTTGAAACTAGTCGATATTACTGGACTTGTGACAATCAAAGTGAACAAAAAATTATATA
>SDVV010024411.1:0-12591 GCA_016164225.1 Gammarus roeselii
TGTGTGTGTGTGTGTGTATTATAGACTTTTTGTTGGAAGAGTAGGTGGCACGCCGTCCGTTCCTCACAGTCATGCAAGACAGATTGCTATAAGGTTGGGTTCTGTTCAACCCGACAGCGTGAACTGGTCTACTCCCGTACCACCACTTATTAACCAAACACTGACAACATTTGACGGTGCAGAAGCAAAACAAAAAAATATTGGAAATGCTTGAAACGAATATAATGTTACGTTCATATCAGGACAGATGCGATGCCCGATCAACACTGAAAATATTGCTACCCAAAATAATAAGATTTTTTCCTTGTAATGGTGGGAGTAAACGCATCCTCAGTTGACAGTCACATGATCGGAGACGACGCAAAAACTTACGAGGACATTCTCCTACAGGGGCCTGAAGGCCCTCAAAATATGCTCGCATCATTTGTCCCCTACGGTCCCCAAACGAGGATAATTCCTGACCCCCGCTCTGCTCGTCAGCGCGTTGGGACATCAAACCATACCTACTGCCAGCTCCAGGGACCGGTCGGAGTAACATCCTACCCGATCTACATATCGGCGTAACTCAACGAAGAATCTGATGTTCAACTCCCCGAAACTTGACTGACAGGCCTACTGAACAACGTTGCACAGCCCGCCCCAGCCTTAGTTACAACGTTGTACAGCCCGCCCCAGCCTTAGTTACAACGTTGCACAGTCCGTCCCAGCCTTAGTTACAACGTTGCACAGCCCGTCCCAGCCTTAGTTACAACGTTGCACAGCCCGTCAGAGCCTTAGTTACAACGTTGCACAGCCCGTCCCAGCCTTAGTTACAACGTTGCACAGAACGTCCCAGCCTTAGTTACAACATTGCACAGCCCGTCCCAGCCTTAGTTACAACGTTGCACAGCCCGTCAGAGCCTTAGTTACAATGTTGCACAGCCCGTCCCAGCCTTAGTTACAACGTTGCACAGCCCGCCCCAGCCTTAGTTACAACATTGCACAGCCCACCACATGCTTTGCTTGAATCCAAATGTTTCGCGAGAGGTTACGATCATAATAGACAACCGCCGGCGAATATCAGTGATCAAGCAGGTTATTAACATACAAGTAGTCATCCGACGGCATTTTTCCCCACATGGACAACGAATCCTATTTCCCACATCATCCCACCTAAGAAATAAATACATTGACAAAAGCATTTAGAAGAAGTTTAATACGGAATGGTACGAAACATGATTGGCAACTATGTTAGGTAGGAAATTACGAGCCTAGTGCAACCTACGCGATATCTGTGGCAGTACCAAAAACTGAAAGAGCTGAGTGGTGAAAAATAGCTGCTGCCTCCGTGCTATTTAATAAGTCCTTTTTCTAGTCTGAATTTACGAATAACCACAACCAAAAACCGAAAGAGCATTCAGAGTGTTAAAAAATAGCTGCTGCCTCCGCCTTTTTAATAAGTCCCTTTTCCAGTCGGAATTTACAAATAACCACTGCCAAAAACTGAAAAAGCATTCAGTGTTAAAAAAGCAACTGCTGCCTCCGCGGGTCCGTAATTCTAATTAGGAAACCGGATCCATTCATTCCTAGAATGGAATCACGTCCCATTCACTTGGCCACTGAACTTCAACAGCGATATGCTGATTGAGAAGCTCTTACCACATGGACCAATTATAGGGGCTCCTCGAAAGGCGACTCGGCTGTTGCAAAATACACTCTCAGGTACAGGAGCTAAGACAAGGAATAAATGTGGGGCCAAGACGCTCCTCGCATGTGGCCTTGAGAAAACTGGCATGAGAATTAGAACGATGGGTATGCGTTTGAGTGTATCTAGAAACGTGGTAGAGGGGTAACCTTTACGGTACAAAGAAACGGTCACTGAAATCGAAGATATTGAACAATATGGAGACGGGCCTACACATCAATGTTGAAGAGGTGATGCCGTTGGAAAAATTGGATGGTTGAGGTCGTGTTTAAATGTGTGCTGATCAGACGCTTCATGAAAAAAGGGAAATTACGACAGCACTTTTGACAATTAGAAAAGTTTTGCTGGTATTTCTGGCAAATGTGGTAACCTTTTTATGCGGTGTATAAATAAATTCACAAATGTAAACGAAGATGGAACCGATTACTCTTTGAATATATCAAAAACTTCTTATCTTACGCATTCGTATCAAAATACGCATGAAACAACAACTTGATCAATGCCCAAACACATTGACCTTCAATCTAGCTCTTCAATGATCACATCGTGTAACTTGTTGTGCTTTCTGTAGTAGAAGATGCGCGCGTGTTGTCTTCCAACAGAAATATATTATTAATGTGGAATGCTTTCCTTAGGCTAAATGGCAGGCCCAGCTAATTAGCACGAAACAGAACTGGAAATTATGTGCTTCTTAAATGGCCACTTCAAAAACCATGTACCATTCAATACGGGTTGATGAGAACATGCGTCAGAATGGGCCAACTGGAAAAATGGTCAATAAATATCGAACACCTTTCAGTGTGCCTGAACGAGTCCTGCCAAATGTGAGTGGCTTCTTAGCTGCTGTTCCGTCTTTCTCATCCCTTTGTGTGACAATCTCGAAGTGCACAAGTTAGTTAAAAAGTCCTAAATTTTGGTATCTGTAGCAACAAGTTAGTTGAAAAATCCTGAATTTTGGTACCTACCATCACCCTCCCGTCCCCCCGCCTGAGGTTTCTCCAAAGGGATGGGATATGAGGGAGGCTCAAAACAGGGATGCTGACTCAGCAGTGGCAGAACAGCCTTCGCTCTCTTGCTAACACGATACCGATCACATTTACAGAAAAAAATACCACCGGGCGTTGTTCAGCCGCCGGGCTTTTCCTTGGTGCGGCAACAAAAAGAGAAATGAGACGCCAATGGGAAATAGTCGTGGACTTGGAGAGTAGAGTATTCTTTTCTATTTAGAATCACCCTATTTGGTTGAAAGATGGAGGTATTTTTCAACATAAACCAATTCATCAATCTTAGCAGAATATACAGGAGCATTCAACAAAGGGGATTAGTCAAGACGTCAGGAGAGAAGACGAGGAAAAGAATTGTTTCCTAGATACATCAATCATGTAACTTTATTGTAATTTAAGGGGTTCGAGTTCTGAAAAATTGAAATAGATTTAGAAGCTTAAATTGAGTAATTAATACTGGAAAGTCAGAGTGAGCCTCGAGATGGAGGTCATTCACCACATCACGGCCGCGGAGGGTGGCTAGAAGGGGTACTATCATCTGAATTCAAACGTAACAAGTTCAAAGCATACGGCACAATCATACGCAGAATGTAATTATACTCGAACAATCTATCGTCGTCGAGCACGTCAAGCATAAATAAAAGCATCGATTAATAATTGGTCACTAATAAGGCTGTAAACATGCAAGTGCTTGAGAAACCAAATATCTATTTCCCTCCAAAAATGGGAAAAAAGACCGTCGGGAATGCAGTGAACTGTCGTCGTATTTCAAGAACATTGAACACAGCCAAATTTATTCCGCAACTGTACTACAAAGAAACAATCAAGCTATAAAAAAATCGCAATGACCTTTCATGAAAACATTATTGATTTAGTTATTCACAAAGCAGCTGCTTCGATGCAAAAACAGAAAAAAATAACTGGATTGTATGAAATAAAATTTAACATCACGTACTGTTATTCCGAGGATTACTCTTCCATCAGCGATCCTAATTTCCCTTCCACAGAGCAAGGCCACGGTAATTTCATAATTCAATTGAATTCTGTTCAAATACCCTCGTTGAAATAAGAAATGAGTAATATCCCCCGCCCTCTAATGCATGCAATATCCCCCACCTCAAATGCATGTATGCAAATAGGATTTCACAAAACCCTCACCAGCAAAATAGCTGCCCTTCACAAGAGAAAAAAACATGTCACCTCCGCACATTCGAGGGGTAAACACCTCACCCTCACACCCCTATAGCTCTCCTTATCTCTCCCAGCCTCCCCTACATTCTGAGTTTGTCAGTTCTCATTGGAAGAGCCCTTGCATTCCATATTTTTAGGTGGCTGCATTCTATTTTTTTGGTGGAGCGCGGGTGGCCTACCACTCCAATACCGCCGCTGATGGTATTTTCGAGAGGCTCTCGCGATTGGGTTATTGAGAAGTAGGAGAGGCCAGCGGATTTGTATTCATGAGCTACGGCATCTTAGACGCTGCTGCTCCTAAGAAAGAAAAGTTTGCTACGTGGCTGACGAAGAGTATAAGCCAGAGCAATATAGGGGGAGAGGAAAAGAGGTCGAAAATAAATGAAGATCGACAAAAAATAGGATGGGATCGATTGGCGGCCCTGATGTGTGAATGAGGGGAGAAGCTGGACAATTTATTAGTGTAGGAGGAAAAGAAGTCCATGACACGACAATTCTCCAATCTGGGCGATGACCTGCCCCTTATAACTGCATTGACTCCACTGTGGTTATTGACTTATGTTCTGTAGTTGTATCAACAGTGAACCTTAGGCCGCGACGAATGATTGGGTTCTGGCAAGGAATATTTCATGCGAAAACTGATTTTTTGCTGTTGGCACTACTGAACGAGACATTGACGGGCCGTCGACCACTGGTTTCCTGTTTCCTCAACACAGACTTCAAACGCACAAGAATCGTAGTACATGGAGAATTGACGCGTGCTTTACTCCTAAAATAGTCCTCACAGGGGCGTCCCCCATCTCGCCCACAACACGAGAGTAAGAAAGAACATGCTGCTGACAAAGTATAGCATCGTTCATACAGAAAAACAGACACCCGAAACCATCGACCGAGCTGTTTTAAGTGTGAGCCTTGTTGAAACAAATTTGAATGAAGTAACCTCCGTAAAACGAATATTCCACACAACGGTGCTGGATAACGACAGAGCTTTTTACCTTTTGAAGTTGAGGACGTGCGTCAGCACACGCCCGGAGCCCTCTTTATAACATGGTTTTTATGGACTACCCTCGCACCATAAAAAGACCGGGTAGAATGTCTTACTCAGTGTCAAGCAGGCACGAATCTAAATATACCCACCTGCCATAATCCAATCAAAAAAGAATCAAGGGAAAAGAATAACAAGAGAATACTTCAATTCTAACAACAAAATGTCGATGGTTATTCCCGTAATGTCAAAGAATATCAAGAGAATACTTCAATTCCAACAACAGAATGCCGATGATTACTCCCGTAATGTCAAAGAACAACAAGAGAATACTTCAATTCCAACAACAGAATGCCGATGGTTATTCCCGTAATGTCAAAGAATTGTGTTAAGGAAACAATTCCAGATATATTGAAATTCATTTGAATAACTTTGAATGCTGTTAACTAACCAAGATAGCCAATCTCAAGCTCATCGACATGAATAAAACAAGTCGAAGCCTCTACAGGAGCCCCCAACACGACCTTTACATAAAGGGCCTACGGTATAGGTGATGTATGGCGAGGTTAGCCCCTCCCTCCACCACCACCGCTATCAGATGCCTATAGATGACGTCATTAGAGCCATAAAGAGTAATGACAAGCAAGAAAATGAATGACGTGGGAGCAGGGGTACAATCTGAAAAATGACCTGCATGGAAACAGTAATAAGGATGAGAAATAGGACACGAACGGGCAGGGAAGAAATTAGCAAAGAAGTGAACAGAATTGAAGCTTTGAGTTATGGGGCTAAGATGGGAACCAAAATTATCAGCTCACGTTTGCAGAAACGACACGGCAGTCCTGTGGAGAGAAAGTCCCTAGACATCGTCTTGGATCTCAGGTTGTGTGAAGTTGACTGTACATCAATCTATATCAATGAGATTGGCGCACGTCCGCAATCCTCTCCTTCCGCGGTAAACTGGCCATTATCACATCCACACTCTTCTCCTTCCGCGGTGAGCTGGCACAATCACGTCCACACTCCTCTCCTTCCGCGGTAAACTGGCCATTATCACGTCCACACTCCTCTCCTTCCGCGGTGAGCTGGCACTATCACGTCCACACTCCTCTCCTTCCGCGGTAAGCTGGCACTATCACGTCCACACTCCTCTCCTTCGCGGTAAAATTGCCATTATCACGTCCACACACCTCTCCTTCTGCGGTAAACTGGCCATTATCACGTCCACACTTCTCGCCTTCTGCGGTAAACTGGCCATTATCACGTCCACACTCCTCTCCTTCTGCGGTAAACTGGCCATCATCACGTCCACACTCCTCTCCTTCTGCGTTAAACTGGTCATTATCAGTCCACACGTCTCTCCTTCTGCGGTAAACTGGCACTATCACGTCCACACTCCTCTCTCCTTCTGTGGTAAACTGGCCATTATCACGTCCACACTCCTCTCCTTCCGCGGTGAGCTGGCACTATCACGTCCACACTCCTCTCCTTCCGCGGTGAGCTGGCACCATCACGTCCACACTCCTCTCCTTCCGCGGTAAACTGGCCATTATCACGTCCACACTCCTCTTCTTCCGCGGTAAACTTGCCATTATCACGTCCACACTCCTCTCCTTCCGCGGTGAGCTGGCCATTATCACGTCCACACTCCTCTCCTTCCGCGGTGAGCTGGTCATTATTGTAGAAGAATTATTTTTTAAACTTTGAAACAAAAACAGGCATTAGTTCGGAAACGGTCTATGTAGAGCTCTGTACAAGGTACAGTTGTTTAATTTGCTTCGCAAAATACTGCCACCCATGCATTAATGGAGAAGCCTTAGCAATATGAATCATCATTCACTTTGAAGTGAGCAAAGAGACTGCTGGGCCGGAGATCGATTTGGAAAAAAATAATTAATTTCGAAATAAGACAACGTGGAACCTTGCAGTGCAGTTCTTTATTGTTAGCTATGATTGGGGTAACCCATGTCTTATTGGCGAAGTCTTAGCATTTTTAAAAAGTCTTTAGGTCAATGTTTTCCCTTCTATTGACCGACGAAACTTCCAATTCCGCTCTCAATTGACGAAGCCTCAGCATTTACTAAATGTGTTTTTTTCAAATAGAAAAATATTCAAAATTCGAATCTGGGGTAATTCTGCGTTGTATTGCGACACCCGACACGATATTTTAAATGACGCATGTCTTGATAACATCATTACTGTAGAAGGATATTCCGTTTAGTCCGAGCGGACGAACAGACAAGAATACAGAGACAGACGGACGCAGGCAGACGGACGTACCTTTTTTTGCAATCAGGGTCCGAAACCATTACTAATTCTACACGCCACATCTTTCTTTTGAAAGAGCAATATTTCTCGTCTCTTGGCTGGGCAGGAAGACATAATTACCTGCAAGACAATTCAATATTCCGCAGATCAAGTGCTTGTCAAGTTCACGGACATTGAGCACTGTTTAAAATGATATTTTGTTACATTTAAGTCTGGCAATCTGAGCACAGACGCTATTCTGTGAGTCGCTGTGCTTCTGCTAAATTTGCAGAATAAGTTACCATGAATTCAGACACAGTTTCCGTAATTTGTTTGGTGTTTTCAACAATTCCTTTACTGCAGTTTATTTTCAAGATTTTTTTTCACATTGCAACTGATATTCAACCTCATATTGTCATCGTGAGTGATTCGCTGAGTATGAAGGGTGGGTTGAGTTGAGACAGAAGTTTGGCATCGCGTGGGGTTCGAACAGGTTCCTAAAATTTCATTTCGGAAACCCCATCTACTAGGCGACGGAAGAGGCAGGTAGGCTAGGGGATCAAGGAAAATGGGGTTGTCGTTTTTGTTAATTATCAAATAGCACAAATAGAATGTCGACGTTATGGTATCATTTGTAAATTATGTTAGTTTTTTTTTTAATACTAATAATGGTTTCACAGACTATGTTGGATTGTAGCCATGTTTATCTGTAATACAAAAGTCAACATCATGTGGATAGACAAATTCGTAAAATTTTCCGTCTAAAACTGTACAATTTTTTTTTTTTTTTCTGAAAATTTATAAATATGGAGGTAAAATTGGTTAATTTTAATTCAACCGTTATATTTATATAAATTCTTAGATAAAACGGTTTTACAATTTCTGTAAAATGGTCTGTTTTCTTCCATCTGTGTTATCGCTTGCTCAAGAAGCGCACCATACACAAGAGATCACACTGGCCTATCTTGTGTGAGTGCGAAGGCGCTTCATTTTTAGCCATAAGTACCTCTATGGTGAGCAGCCCCACGAACATCAACCAGACCTACAAACGTGTTGGACGTAGCAATTACGTTATGATCAAACGTGAGCGAAGCTTATCAATTTTTGCAAGAGCGGTACAATTTTGAACACAAAACGTGCACAGAAAGGAGACATATCAAGACAATGAAGAGTTGACCAATTTCTCGGTAATTGTTTTGTGGCGGGGATACTCGCCAAATGTCAGTTTTGTCAGCATCTCTTCAGCCCCTACAGGTGGAGTAGAACTCTAATTAGTAACAATATGAACCGGTTCTAGGTAAGCAATTGTTTCCACTTTAAATATTTAATGCAGATAAACGAATCATTATCAACAATAATCGAAACTCTGACTCATCGTGAAACTGTAAAGACCTGATTTTCAAACAAATCCAACCTTTTTACTTAATGATACTATGACCCAGTCACAACAAAACGATATAAAACGAGTCTTCTCGTCAATAAAGGATTTAGGTTCAGTTTATTTATTTACATTTTTTCGAACTTGACATTTCTTGCACAATTTACCGGCCTTCATACGACAATGCACATGCATTCATTTCAAAGATGATCGGCCTTCAGTTTACAATTCACCTATATTCATTACACGGCATACAATACTCATCTATCAATTGAGAGACATTCATTCCAGCGTCCCTCTCGACACCCCCAGGCCGTGCAAGCACCAACCTCCCCCCCCCACACCTCTCGACAGGACCCGCTCGATACAGAGCCGGACCTTGTCCGATACACTTATCATAATATCGATACAGTCGAGGATCACGGTTCACCTGCCGAGATATGAACATTCGGAGTGACCTCCGGGGTATGACTAATCGGGGGTGGGACACTCTCTGGGTGACTTCTGACGAGTTACTTGCCAAAGTACGAGTTGGCAAGGTTCGGCTTGCCGAAGTACGAGTTGGCAAGGTTCGCCTTGCCGAGGTACGGCTTGCAGAGGTTCGGCTAGCCGAGGTAGACTTGCAAAGGATCGGCTTGCCGAGGTAGACTTGCAAAGGTTTGGCTTGCCGAGGTAGTAGGTAACTTGCTTTGAATATGAGCCCCGGAATACCCCGCAGCACCGATAGGCAAGGGTCACTTGAATACCAGATTTGAAATTCGGCATGAAGAAGTCTAAAATACAAAATATTCCTTCAATAGGTTATAGCGTGAATGCCATATGCAAGTTTCAACCCTAACTTGATAATAGGTCCCGCAAATTTCTAAACTTTCTTTACATTTCATTGGTTTTCTGTCAATTTCCAAATTTCCAAATTCAAGTAAACACGAATATTTCGACTCTGAACGATCCCAACGGACGCACAGCACGAGTGCCGCAGAGGCTTGTATATCAGCATAGGGGCTACGATTCTACGGTCGAATATTTGCACTAATTAATGCAAATTGAATTTCCTGATCAAAAGGCGTCGAGAGGAGAAAAGGGTGAATGGTGAGCAGCACCCTAGCTACCTGCAGGCTTAGCACGGTAGAACACCGGCTGCCTGCCAGCTGAGCACGGTAGAACATCAGCTGCCTGCCAGCTTAGCACGGTGGAACACCGGCTACCTGTCAGCTGAGCACGGAAGATAGGCAGAGTTGTTTGCTGAACAAAACTGAGCTGAAGAAGACAGAGATGGTTCGAAGGAGGCAGAATAGAAAGAAACTTGCTGCTATACATATAGAAAAGGTCAATTTCATGAACAAAACATTGAGCCATATTGATTACCTAGTTGTATTAATGATGAAATGAAACTTCTGTTTGCATTAAACCGGAAAAAATATATAAACACAAATTAAAACGTAGTGCGAAATTCAAGACAGTAAATAAGGTGCCACGCATAGAAATTGTCATCACAATCAGGTCGGATTCCAATTCAGAAATAACAAAACCATGCGTGTACTTTAGAAAATACTTCCGTAAGTACTAATAGCATTAAGCAAGTACCGGTGCATGAATCATGCACAGAAATCAGATAAAACAGCCTTGTGTGCTCCTAGAGGCGGATTAGGATGGATCGACATGGTGGAGTGGATCCCCATTTGGTGCCTCGACACAGCGGAGGTGGAATCACAACTGGCAATTGCCATCAAGACGCTGTTGTGACCACAGCGACAACAACAACGAGAGCAACAGCGTCAGAAGCAGAACGAATAGTAACCAGTCACGATTCCATAAGATTCCAGGGAAGGAGAGGATATGGTAATAGCACGAACTGCATACCAGCGAGGGGAGCGAGGAAGAGAGGTAGCTCGAGCCCTGTGCGTGCACTTTCAGGATACAACATAGTTCGCACCTTTACTCATTAAAAATATAAATGTTTTTTCATTTTTCCGCTTTGTCGTTACAGTCAGAAATTAGATGCGAATTATCGCTGGTCAACCATCGGCCGACGATAAACCGCCCCTCATTTTTCACTGCATGGGTACTGATGTGAGTTAGAAACTCCGGACGCTTGGGAACACTTGTCAACAACATCGAACTTACCATAACATATCACGAGCTAACCTAGTGGTACTTGACATAGCAACAATGAGATGTAGTTACAGACGTGACGACGGCGAGCCGACCATCACAGCCTCTCTACTTGATTGCTGACGTACAAGAGGCCTGAGCAAAAACATCTTCATCTAAAGTGTGTTCCGAACATATAGATTTATTCCAGTGGACAGTTCCACCATAAGCCGCATCCTAATGTAGTATATAAAGGCAACTTCTTCATTGTTCTACGTTTCAAAGAGCAAGACAACGAGACCACTCAATAGAACACAAATCCACGGGCACTATCGAATAGCGTGTGCCAGGAGACAGGGACGGCAGTACAACACAGGGACTGGACTTCCATCCGACCGCCTGCGTTGACATCAGATGCAGTGCAGCGTCAATAATCAGTCGATGTCGACGCCACAATGATTCGGCCGCCTAACTTCCGAAGGCCCAATAGAAAGTTGGAGGAACGGCGTGCCAGTTGCTGCTTGCTCTCAACAAATTGAAATGCCTGAAGTAGGCCGCTACAGACACCATGCGACGGAATAAGATGAGGCTGGCGTGGGACAGGGAGTCAGATAGAGAGATGAGGCTGTTCACATCTGGGGAAACGTTTTATGTGCCCTTCGAGACTCAAAGGTGCCGTGAAGCACTAGTTTGACAGGGACACATGAAGCATCAGTTGGACTAAAAGAGGTCATATAAAGCATAAGTTGGACTGACAGAGACATATGAAGCATCACTGAAAAAGACAGAGGCAACATGAAGCATAAGTTGGATTGACTGAGTCATATAAAGCATCAGTTGGACTGACAGACACATGAAGCATCACTGAGATGGACAGAGGCAACATGCAGCATCAGTTGGCCTGAAAGAGGTCATATAAAGCATCAGTTGGACTGACAGACACATGAAGCATCACTGAGATGGACAGAGGCAACATGAAGCATCAGTTGGACTGAAAGAGCTCATATAAAGCATCAGTTAGACAGGGACACGTGAAGCATCAGCTGGACTGACAGAGACGGCAAGAAAGCATCAGTTGGATTGATGAAGGAGAAACATTCATCGTTGTAAGACGTCGATTGCAACGCAAAGGAAGTCCACTTCATGTATTGTATCCAGCGTTCATAATACGACCTCCCAACTCTAGAGTCCGTGAGCATTGCAAAACACAATAAAAAATCTACGAATGCAAAAATGCAGTGTAAAAGAAGAAATGCTGAACAAAGGCAAAATAAGATAGATATTAACTATCCACATCGAAATATTAATGATATATAAAACAAAAAATTGTATAGTAACTAGTCACTAAAAGCCCTATCGATGTGACCGGCTAGCAATAAATACCTTCAGAAACACCGTAGAACATGTTGAAGCACGTCCGTCCTAATTAGTATCCACTCCAGCTCCTCCTACAGTCACAACATAAACCAGACACTGTCCGCCACAGCGGAACGCGCATGTCTCCCGGCATCGTCTGTTACTTGTTAGGAAGTAACACGATTTGTAGTCAGATTTCAAACATGATAATCAAGAGTTAAGTTTGAATTTTAAAGACAATTTTAACGAGGGGGCGTCCAATTGTTCACAGATACCCACTACAGCAACAACGAAAATTTCGATAACAATCACACAAATAAATTCACAGCAGAAGTTGGGTTTCAGGCGCTGCAATTGGTTTGCACACAAGCCTAATGGTAACGATGCCCTGATGTGCTAGTTGTTGACACCGTAGCCTAATGGTAATGGTGCCCTGATGTGCTAGTTGTTGCACACAAGGCTAATGGTAATGGTGCCCTGATGTGCTAGTTGTTGACACCGTAGCCTAATGGTAATGGTGCCCTGATGTGCTAGTTGTTGCACACAAGGCTAATGGTAATGGTGCCCTGATGTGCTAGTTGTTGCACACAAGCCTAATGGTAATGGTGCCCTGATGTGCTAGTTGTTGACACCGTAGCCTAATGGTAATGGTGCC
>SDVV010024412.1:0-12591 GCA_016164225.1 Gammarus roeselii
TGAATAACAACTATACGAAAATTAAATAAATCTGGTTTTGTCATCATTAATATTAATTTTACTCGGGATGAGCAATTTATTCACTGGAATTTGATCACTCTATATTTTATCCGCCATGACCTAGCACATGAGGCACTAGTGTACTGTCGTTAAAAAAGTAATTGTTTTTTTTTTAAACCGTTGTGAAGAATTTGGAGAGACAACAATGAGATAAAAAAACAGATGCGGTTCACGAATGAAACCTTGAGGGGCGCCCTGACTAATCGCCACTTGATTTTATTGGAAACCATTGAGTACAGTATACTTAGTACAGTATACAGAGTACTGTACAAACACAGTATGCAGTATACTGTTTCCTAATACACAGATCAAACTTAAACCGCTCAAGAGCTCATTCCCCAACTCCAAAAATAACTCAATTAAGCTAGTAGATGGAGCGGTATCCTGGGTCCTATCTTCTTTCTCATCTATGTAAACGACATGGATGGGGGCTTCTGCTCAAGGTGTCAAATTTTGCCGACGACACAAAGCTCTGTCATGCAGCATGGAGGGAGAGAGACAGAGTTGAGATCCAACAAGATATCAAAAAACTCGTCCAATGGTCGGAGGCGTGGCAGATGCCCTTCAGTGTTGCAAAATGTACAGTTATGTACATGGGGTGTCGCAACGCCAACTTCAACCACACGATGGTATGAAGCGCTCTTGCAACTGTTGACCAGCAGAGAGAGTTGGGTGTCATATCGAAAGATATGAAATGGAACGCGCATGTCGATGAAAGTTACAAGATAGCTAACTATAACCTTGGTTACATCTCCCGGAATTTAATCTGCAAAACGAAGGACATTGTATTGCCGTTGTACACGTCCCTCGTCCGTCCCCACCTCGAGCATAAAGTCCAATTCTGGTCTCCACTCATGAGGGGGAACATAGCCAGACTGGAACGAATCCAGCATCGTGCAACTAAGCTCATCACGCAGCTACGCCACTACAGCTACTAGGATAGGCTTAAAGAGCTTGGCCTCATCCCCCTTGAGCAACGAAGGCTGAGGGGGCAGCTCATTGAAACCTTCAAATACCTGAAAGGATTCAACAACGTGAGTCCTGTCGGCCTCTTCGACAGGGAACACAACATTCGTACTCGAAACAACATGGCAAAACTTGTGGAAAAACGTTTCGCTACAACTATAGCGCAACATTTTTTCCCCACCAAGCTACGTGATTCATTTAACCTGAGAACGACACGATTTACCAGGAGATGTCGAACCGGGTGAGAGATGTTATGGCGACTCTCATCCACCCCTAAACCCACGTCAGGGCTAACGGTACTGGATGTGAGCCCTAACGGTACTTGTATTCAGCCATCCCGCCATCCCGCTAGTCTGCTGTCCTAACGGAACAAGCAGATGCAGTGACTATGGTATCCTGAAAATCGACACCGCCTAGGAGGAGGGCTTGCTCAACTCGATGCGGCGGTGAACATTTGGAGGGATACCATATATTTTACTCTTTATTTTTATTATTCTTATGTGGTACGGAGCCAGCATTCACCACCACACCCCATGATATACGAAAATCGAACCCGCACCAGTAGGAGAGCTCCCGCTCAACTCTGTGATATGGCCTAGATTCGACGGGTATCATCCATTGCTGAAGGCCACAAATATCTACCTACGGAGGAATCGTGCCGGCACGTTGGCATTTTTCTTTTTACTTTTCAATCATCCATGTGGGAGAGGAAAGAAATGAGAAAAATGGGGAGAGATAGACAAAATTGCAAACTAGTGAGGGTGAAGTCTGCCGGCGACTACCCCCCACACCCCATGATATTCGAAAATCGAACCCGTACCAGGACGAGAGCTTTGAACAATCTACGGTATGACGTAGATTCGACAGATATCATCTAGTGTTCAGGCAAGGAGTATTTTCCTATGGAGAGACCTTGCCGACCTAATGGTATTTTTCAGAAAAATGGGGAAAAATATATAACAATTACGAATTAGAGCGGGTGGAGTATGTGGCTACTCACCGGAGCTTGCTGAGAAGCCGCATCGACGGCTTACCCCAACACCGCATGCTATGCGAAAATCGAAACGCACCAGGAGGAGAGCGCCGCTCAACTCTAAGGCACGACGTAGATTCAACAAACTAGTGCGGGTGAAGTCTGCCGGCGACCCAGCGACGCTTATCAATGAGCCGCAACGGCGGCTCACCCCCACACCCCATGATATGCAAATATCGAAACCGCACCAGGAGGAGAGCTTGCTCAACTCTACGGTACGACGTAAATTAGACAGATATCATCCATTGTTGAGGCAATGAGTATCCTCCTACGGAGAGACCTTGTCGTCGCGATGGTATTTTTATCCCTACTTTTCTACCCTCCCAGTCGGGAGAGAAAAGAAAGGAGAAAAATTGGGATAAAAACATCCAGCTTCTGAGTCAGTGAGTACCTTCCTATAGAAGGACCCTGTCGACACGATGCTATTTTATTTTTCTTCTCTTCTTCTTTTCGTGCCAGTAAGGGGAAAAAATTGATAATAAATAATAGTAAAGCAGTTTTATTGTAATACCAGAGTCGGTTACATCTCTTGGAGATGTCCCTCTGGCATCTTCCTGTAGTACAGATCCGGGAGTGACCCTGTTGCAGCATGGTGCAGAGAAACACTTACCTACTAACCCATTCCTTTTAGATGTCCGAGCTACATTCAAAAATTAAATACCGGTTGTTTGCCTCTTCTGGACCCAAATTTGCGATAGCTGTTCATGCCTTTTTTGGAGCAAATCTTGCAATTGTTGTAGAAAAATTAAAAAACCTTTGTTCCCTCTGACTTGACATAACTTCAAATTTAAATACTCGTGCTATTAATGGACTGAAACTTACAATAATACCCGTTTTTCAACATTTAAAAACTCGTGTTTCATTTGATTAAACTCAGGAGTTGCCCCGAGCAACTCTTTCCTGGGAGATGTCACTCTGACGTCTCACCTTGAAGTGCGTCAGCTTTCAGGGAACCAGCAATAATAACCATTGTTCAAAATTTTTAACTACTCGTACTGCCTTCGCTTGGCAGCACGCACCGTTTACCGGGTGAAATAATATTCGTGAGATGTTCCTGTAGCATCTCACTTGAAATATGTATAATTCTTGGTTATGTCCCTCTGGCATTTCACCTATAGCATATTGAATCTATATATAGCACCCAGCGCAAAATAATTCATGGAGATGCCCCTCAGACATCTCCCCTTGAAACTTATTCCCTTGTACAATGCGGATAATTAACCGTCTTCTCTTATGTAGCACAGATTCGGGTGGGACCTGGTGCGGCCATGTCAAAAAAATCGTTGGCTCTTATTCGGATTAAATTCTATGCTAGATGTTTGTCAAATTTAAAACATTGTGTTCCCCATGACTATTGTCTAAATTCAAAATGTAAATACTGATTTCTTGCCTTCTTTGACTAAAATTTAAAAATTTAAAAATTTGTATCATTTTGACTAAACTCAGAAGTTGCCATGAGCAACTTTTTTTAAGGAGATGTTCTTCTAACATCTCACAAGAAATGCTCCTGTAGGACCAATCACTCGTGTTCAGAGACTTACTCTACTGAACACTACGGAGAACCACTCTCAGGAAACTGGGCGTGGAGCTCTCCTCCACTTGCACTTTTCAAAATTTCAAGACATTTTGGAAAATTCCGACCTAGACTCTAGATCAGCCAAGGGCATGTCTATCTCTAGGAGATGTTATCCCGACGTCTCACCTTAAAGTGCGACTGCCTCCAAGGAACCGCTTGCGTACAGAATATTTAATCTTCTGAGTACATGGGGGAGGACCACCACCCTGGCAACTGGGTGTGCTGCTCTCCTAAATGTGCACATACTTGTCTAAATCTAAATCCTATATGCTTCTTTGGAAGTAGACTCAATACCTAGTTGGAGTACGCTTGACCCAACCTCTGGAACAAGCCAACAGGCATGCGCTCGAGGAAAAATGTGAGTCCGCTAAGCGTATTGACGTGTCCGTCTCTGCTCGACCGTCTGAGATGCGACCGCCTGGAACCTAAATACTTCTCTTCCCATCTTGTTCGCCCTGTTCCTGAATTGTCATCCTGACACTCGACCCTTTCTTCTCCGGGGCTGAAATTTCCCGGGTAGTAGTGGGGTGGTGGTGATAGGTAGTGGCGACAGTAGTGGTGGTCCTTCTCATTTCTGTCCTTACAACCTTCCGTTTTCTGTGTGTGTCAGTGAATTTCTAAAGCCTCGTTAGCTATCCCCCACTCTTTTTTCACTGTTTTCAAAGGAAACACTCAATATGAGCACTTGGGCTCGTCTGTTTTCCTTACTATAATCTAATCTAATACCCCCACATACTTGTTCTATCACTAATACCGCAACCTACTTGTTCTAGCACTAAAACCGCCACATACTTGTTCTAGCACTAATGACGCAACATACTTGTTCTAGCACTAATACCGCAACATACTTGTTCTAGCACTAATACCGTAACATACTTGTTCTAGCACTAATACCGCAACATATTTGTTCTCGCACTAATACCGCAACATACTTGTGCTAGGACTAATACGCGCCAGATACATGTTCTAGCACTAATACCGCAACATACTTGTTCTGGCACTAATACCGACACATACTTGATCTAGGACTAATACCGCCACATACTTGTTCTAGGACTAATACCGCCACATACTTGTTCTAGAACTAATACCGTCACATACTTGTTCTAGGACTAATACCGCCACAGAATTGTTCTAGCCCTAGTACCGCAACATACTTGTTCTAGGACTAATGCCGCCACATACTTGTTCTAGCACTAATACCGCAACATACTTGTTCTAGGACTAATACCGCAACATACTTGTTATAGCACTAATACCGCAACATACTTGTTCCAGGACTAATACCGCCACACACTTGATCTAGCACTAATACCGTCACATACTTGTTCTAGCACTAATACCGCGACATACTTGTTCTAGGACTAATACCGCCACATACATGTTTTAGCACTAATGCCGCAACATACTTGTTCTAGGTCTGATGCCGCCACATACTTGTTCTAGCACTATTACCACCACATGCTTGTTCTAGCACTAATACCGCAACATACTTGTTTTAGGAATAATACCGCCACATACTTGTTCTAGCACTAATGCCGCAACATACTTGTTCAAGGTCTGATGCCGCCATATACTTGTTCTAGCACTTTTACCACCACATACTTTTTCTAGCACTAATACCGCAACATACATGTTCTAGGAATAATACCGCCACTTACTTGTTCTAGCACTAATGCCGCAACATACTTGTTCAAAGATTAATGCGCGCCACATACTTGTTCTAGCACTAATACCGCAACATACTTGTTCTAGGATTAATGCGCGCCACATACTTGTTCTAGCTCTAATACCGCAACATACTTGTTCTAGGAATAATACCGCCACTTACTTGTTCTAGCACTAATGCCGCAACATACTGGTTCTAGGATTAAAGCGCGCCACATACTTGTTCCAGGATTAATGCGCGCCACATACTTGTTCTAGGATTAATGCGCGCCACATACTTGTTCTAGGATTAATGCGCGCCACATACTTGTTCTAGCACTAATACCGCAACATACTTATTCTAGGATTAATGCACGCCACATACTTGTTCTAGCACTAATACCGCAACATACTTGTTCTAGGAATAATACCGCCACTTACTTGTTCTAGCACTAATGCCGCAACATACTGGTTCTAGGATTAATGCGAGCCACGTACTTGTTCTAGCACTAATATCGCCAGCGAGTAAATACAGCAGGCTTGTTCTTTGGAGTTAAAAAAAATTATTGGTTGTTAATGTTTGAAGGAAGGATGAGTTTGCGTAATTGCCTTTCATGCATTGTAGACTATCAAAAGCACCGTCTGTACATGATTCTGCTATTGCCTTTCATGCATTGTAGACTATCAATAGCACCGTATGCACATGATTCTGCTATTGCCCTTCATGCATTGTAGACTATCAATAGCACCGTCTGTACATGATTCTGCTATTGCCTTCCATGCATTGTAGACTATCAATAGCACCGTCTGTACATGATTCTGCTGTTGCCCTTCATGTATTGTCGACTATCAATAGCACCGTCTGTCCATGATTCTGCTATTGCCCTTCATGTATTGTGGACTATCAATAGCACCGTCTGTACGTGATTCTGCTGTTGCCCTTCATGTACTGTAGACTATCAATAGCACCGTCTGTACATGATTCTACTGTTGCCCTTCATGTATTGTAGACTATCAATAGCACCGTCTGTACATGATTCTGCTATTGCCCTTCATGTATTGTTGACTATCAATAGCACCGTCTGTACATGATTCTGCTGTTGCCCTTCATGTATTGTAGACTATCAATATCACCGTCTGTACATGATTCTGCTATTGCCCTTCTTATATTGTAGACTATCAATAGCACCATCTGTACATGATTCTGCTGTTGCCCTTCATGTATTGTAGACTATCACTAGCACCGTCTGAACATGATTCTGCTGTTGCCCTTCATGTATTGCTGACTATCAATAGCACCGTCTGTACATGATTCTGCTATTTCCCTTCATGTATTTTAGACTATCAATAGCACCGTCTGTACTTGATTCCGCTGTTGCCCTTCATGTATTGTAGACTATCAAAAGCACCGTCTGTACATGATTCTGCTGTTGCCCTTCATGTATTGTTGACTATCAATAGCACCGTCTGTACATGATTCTGCTATTGCCCTTCATGCATTGTAGACTATCAATAGCACCGTCTGTACATGATTCTGCTGTTGCCCTTCATGTATTGTAGACTATCAATAGCACCGTCTGTACATGATTCTGCTGTTGCCCTTCACGTATTGTAGACTATCAATAGCACCGTCTGTACATGATTCTGATGTTGCCCTTCATGTATTGCTGACTATCAATAGCACCGTCTGTACATGATTCTGCTATTTCCCTTCATGTATTTTAGACTATCAATAGCACCGTCTGTACGTGATTCTGTTGTTGCCCTTTATGTATTGTCGACTATCAATAGCACCGTCTGTCCATGATTCTGCTATTGCCCTTCATGTATTGTAGACTATCAATAGCACCGTCTGTACATGATTCTGCTGTTGCCCTTCATGTATTGTAGACTATCACTAGCACCGTCTGAACATGATTCTGCTATTGCCCTTCATGTATTGTAGACTATCAATGGCACCGTCTGTACATGATTCTGCTATTGCCCTTCATGTATTGTTGACTATCAATAGCACCGTCTGTACATGATTATGCTGTTGCCCTTCATGTATTGTAGACTATCACTAGCACCGTCTGAACATGATTCTGCTGTTGCCCTTCATGTATTGTAGACTATCAATAGCACCGTCTGTACATGATTCTGCTATTGCCCTTCATGTATTGTTGACTATCTATAGCACCGTCTGTATATGACTGCTATTGCCCTTCATCTATTTTAGACTACCAATAGCACCGTCTGTACATGATTCTGCTATTGCCCTACATGTATTGTTGACTATCAATAACACCGTCTGTACATGATTCTGCGAATGCCCTTCATGTATTGTAGACTATCAATAGCACCGTCTGTACATGATTCTGCTATTGCCCTTTATGTATTGTTGACTATCAATAGCACCGTCTGTACATGATTCTGCTGTTGCCCTTCATGTATTGTAGACTATCAATAGCACCGTCGGTACATGATTCTGCTATTGCCCTTCATGTATTGTTAACTATCAATAGCACCGTCTATACATGATTCTACTATTGTTTTATTGTAGACAGTCAATAGCACCGTCTGTACATCACTCACCTCAATCACTCACCTCGCTCCTTACTCTGACACCTGACTGCTGCCAACATAGAAAATCTGAATAGCATGCAATAGATTTCTGACCACTCCATGCAAACGCATCACCCTCCACATCGCTTCTCTGTCGACCATATCGTAGTTTTTTTCCAAATTCATATACTTGTCTTACTGCAATAATCTGATCAGCACAATCTCTACCACTCCCACAGCCACACCGCTCCTATCCAATTGCTCTAATCCTTTTGATCAGCAATCTCCCTTAAAACTTACCGACCACACATACCCAACTGATACCTCTTCAGTTGCAGCATTAATTTGGATCCCCTTCACTCTTATACAGCGGAATAATGCAAGCACTGCGTCACTCAGTCGGTACCATGCCCGACACAAAACACAGATCCAGTAGCCTCACCAGCCATTCGACAATCGCTGATCCTTTTCAGGCACTCAGTCACCACGTCATCCAACCAGCCCAGGGGCTTTCCCGGATTTCATCGTCTCTACCTCCTCCTGCACCTCTTCCCTAGTAATGTCCGCAACAAGTCTCTCTCCCAACAAGTCTCTATTGTTTTGACAACACTAATAAACAAATTATTAAACCCATTCGGAATAGCATCTCTCTATTTGTAAATAATGTAAGTGAATAAATTACTTTCGATATTTTTCTTCATATTAAAACCCGGTGATTAAATTCCAAGTTTGTTAACGTCATCTTAAAACTGTTGAATTTGTTGAGAAATTGATGTATCTCAGAACTTATTGTATGATTCGTGACATGATTTTGAAATCTGACAAACACATTTGTACGAATTTTAACATGCTTACATGTCATAAAATATGCCTTCCGTTTTCTGTTTTTCGATAAAATGTTGTTAGTGATTCATGGTTTGTGTCTTGTCCCTGCAGACCCAATTACACACACACACACACACACACACACACACACACACACACACACACACACACCTGTAGGTTCTGTAGGTGTGTTCTAGGCGCATTGCGCCCTCGGCCAAGCTGATGCACCGCCGACGTCCTCGACAGCAGCTCCACCGCCACCCAACTCGTTGTCCCCGCGATGCCGCGAGGGGAGGAGGGATTATGTAGATGCCACGTCTGGTGGGGGACGGGTTAGAAAATTTCCGTCCATCCTCATTAGAGTCAGCTGCTCGAGTATGCTGTTGCTCAGTGCCCGGACACTGTAGTGGGGCATGTTGGGCTGGTCAGGCACGATCCTCAGGAGCCTGTCCACCCTCATTAGAGCCAGCTGGTCGAGTATACTGTTGCTCAGTGCCCGGACACTGTAGTGGGGCATGTTGGGCTGGTCAGGCGCGATCCTCAGGAGCCTGTCCACCCTCATTAGAGTCAGCTGGTTGAGTATGCTGTTGCTCAGTGTCCGGACACTGTAGTGGGGCATGTTGGGCTGGTCAGGCACGATCCTCAGGAGCCTGCCCAGCACCCGCTTGAACTTCACCACCGTGGAGCAATCTTCATCCTGTACCCACTGCGGGAGCGAGTTGAAGAGAACAGGCCCCGATAGGAGAGCGTCGTCATCCTTTGTGTGACCATTCGTCCGAGTGCTCTATTGTTGATTCGGCCCTGTTCGCAGAATCGTCCTCTTCTAGAGTTTCATTTTTCCTTAATCGCCGAGTGGCCGTCCAGGTTTGGGACAAAGCCACGACGTATTTTCTATACGTAGATGATGATGTATCTCTCCCGTCTACGCTCCAGCGAGTAGAGACCCAACACCCTCAGCCTTTCCTAGTCATCCAGATATTGGACTGAACGGATTCGGCTAGTGAAGGTGCGCTGAACGCCCTCGAGCACCTGACGTTCGCTGCCCTTCCAGGGGTCCCAAAGCTGGCAGCAATATTCAAGGATTGGGATAATCATTGTTTTAAACAAGATGAGCATGGGTCTCTCTTCTCTTGTTACAAAGACCCGCAGGATCCATCCCATTTGATTACGGGCTTGCCTACGATTTTACAAATACGAGCAGCAAAGGAAGCGTCGCTGCTCATTGTGACACCCAGGTCACGCAGATTAGTCACTACAACGATGGGACTATCGTCGTATGATCTGTAGCCGGTTCGCTCCTCCAGTCCATTGTTGTTGCCGTACCTGATGAGTTCAAGTTGCTGCTATTGAGTCTCATGTTGTTTGTGTCCGCCCATTTGTAGAGCAGGGTAAGGTCCCCCTGAAGAGCTTCAGCATTTCCGTCATCCGCTACACTACCCGACACTCGCGTGTCGTCAGCTAATGAGGTGACACGGGCTGTTTTAACCTCATTGTCAATGTCAGAGAGAAGTATCAGGAAGAGAATCGGTCCAAGGACTGAGCCCTGTGGAACTCCGCTCTCCATTCGCGACTCCGCCAACACACAGCCGTCAACAGCCACAACCTGCACTCTGTCGCTTAGAAATGCCACAATCCAGCGTACGACTTCGCCCACGATGCCATGATCTCGCATCTTGTGGAGGAGTACTCCATGATCCACCTTGTCAAACGCTTTTTCAAAGTCGAGGTACACCACGAGTAGGTTGTTTCCACATTCAAGCGCTTGTAGGATGTGATCGTGGTGAGTCAGCAGTTGCAACAAGCAAGACCTCCCTCCCCGAAAGCCATGCTGCCCAGCATTCATTCTATATCCTTCTTCCAGCAAGGAGACAACGCGTTTGCAAAGAACCTTCTCAAATACCTTTATGATGGGGCGAGGTCAATGCATCAGGTCTGTAGTTCTTTGGGAGAGATCTTGAGCCTCCTTCGTAGATAAGAGTGATTTTTGCTGCCCTCAGGGGTTGAGGAATAATACCCTCCTTCATGGAAGTTTTCCAGAGTACATGGAGAGATACAGAAAGCTCTGCAGCACAATTCCTCTAGAGAATTGCCGGAAAATTGTCTGGTCCCGCAGCAGAGTTCACCCTTAATTCTTTAATGGCATCTACTATCTCAAACGTTTGGAAGTCAATTTCCGTCAGCACGAACTGCTGTTTACTCCCAACATTGAAAAACGAGCTCGGATCAGTGATTGCCCAATTATCAAGGGGCTGGCTAAGCACTCTCTTATTTTGACGCCTCAGGGTCTCGCTTACCTCCTCTGTCGAGCAGGTCAGCCGACCGGCCGAGTCGACGAGGGGGCCCACAGCTGCTTTAACTGTGGCTTTGTTTTTGACGTACTTGAAAAAATACTTGTAGTTTGTCTTGATGGAGTCAACTGCAGCTGTTTCCACTCTTTCTTTTTCCCGCCTGTGGGACTCTCGCAGTTGTTCCTCCAGTTGTGCCACCCTCTCTTGGATTTTCATTTTCATGTTTCCATCCGATGCCTTTGCAATTTTGTGGATCAAGTTGCATCTCTTACGCATAAGTATTTTCTGGTCTCGAGGGATGGATGGTTCGGGCTTTAATCTGCGAAGCGTTGAATATTTAATCGCAATCTGGAATGTTCTGTAAATCAAGAATTCATACTGATCTTCAACAGAGATGTCCTCACTCTCAGCGCGCCAGTCAATCTCACTCAACTCGCGTGCAATATTCATCAAGTCGGTCGCCGTGCCAAAAAGACTGAGTTCACCAAAGTTTGTAGTAGGAGTTTGGTTCGTTTTTCTACCGACTCTGTGTGTCTCAGCGTCCCTAATGTTGGATGTGATCTTAATGAATATCAAGATCACATCCACACATGCTCCAATAAAATGGTTTTATCGATGCTAATACTGTGGATCATTTCATCGTTGTTGGTAAAGAATAAATCAAGGATGATTGTGCCTCTCGTGGGCGCATCCATCATCCATCATCTGATTGAGGCACCATTGTTCAGAGAATGTCTGGATGTTATCCTGGTTAGTGCCTCCATGACACGTCTTATTTTTTTTGCCAGCACACGTGTGTCAAGTTGAAGTCCCCAACCACAACCAACTATGGCATAGGCTTAGGTAAATTTTCTAAAACATCATTCAATTTAGTCATGAGTGGTTGGAATTGTGTCACCTCACATCCAGGTGGGCGATACAGATTTATTATGACGAGGTTTAGGGGGGCTATGTGTAGGGCAAGACCCTCCACAAAGGAGTTCGACTCTTCCATGATCACCTCAGTCAGGGGGGCAAACTTTTCTAACACGTACGTTATTACGCCTCCATTTTTTCATTCGCTTCTGTCCATTCTAAACAGCACCATGTTTCTGATGTGAATCTCCGAATCTTTCATTGTGCAATTTAAATGCGATTCAGAGAGACAGATGACCAAAGTGTTTTCTTCGGTTGTAAGTTCAGCGAGAATCTTTGTCTCCTCACTGAACCCTCTAGGAAGCAGTCTCTCAATATTTCCCACTATGAAGGAAAACTGCTCCCCCGGGTGCCTTACTTCACGTGAAAGGGTGGACCCATTTGGACCAGGTGTGAGTTCCAATGCCCGGAATGTGGTTCTGCAGGGGGGGCCAGCCTATTTGTACACAGAGAGAAAATGTCTTGTAAACTGTACAATATTTGTCATGTTGGCCTATTCATAGCCATATACATGTAAATGTAACATGATTTCTGTAAATAGTCTGTTTGAATCTACAATTATTTTCATATTGATTTTAGATCTTGTTGAATTTACATGTATCCGATAAATTATGCCGGTGTTTCACTTCTTTAGGCCATGTTCCCGGATGTCATGTTGACACAACATGAATATGGTAACTATTACATGATACTTTATGGGGAGTCAATTTGCATAATTCGCGTCGCAACTAGTCTTC